>JADDOH010008297.1:0-20841 GCA_016648135.1 Agrypnia vestita
AAGACGAAAAATGTGCAGATGGGATTGAAACAAAATAGTTTAATTAATTGCAAATAAGTAAATGCCGTGTTGGAATAAACATTAATATTACTTTAGATCGAGGCTTTCATTTCTTATGTTTTCATGTATTACACCTAGTTGAATAATGTTAATTTGTGAGTTTTAATTATTTTTAAGAATAATGTTAATTTGTCATTGGTTATTCAAGCTTCCAATATTGTGCTTTTTTTTATACAAATTTGTAAGTTGTAGGAATATAACCTATTTGTAAACATGCAATTATTGTTTTGATTACTCGTTTAAGCAAGATTATTTGTCGATCTGTTTTAAAATAGTTGTTTTAATCTAGTAATAACAAAACTCAAATAATTACTTTCACTCTTTACGATACACCATTCACTTTTGTATTTGTCCGTTTTAAAAAAACATAACGAAAATTCTGAAGGTAATTAATTGTAGTAGGGACTTTCGTTATTGGTAGTATTTCAAAATAATTCTTGTTTGGAAAATTTTCAATTGTCTGCCTGGTGGAATGTGGCTTATATAATTTTTTTAAGTGTTATCTATTTTTATTATTTTCTTATATTCTGATACCAGGGGTGGAAGAAAGCTGATTTGATAAGATAATGATTAGTATAATGAAAGTTCTGAAAAAATGTTTTGCATTCAATCCAGCTTACATATTGAAGTAAGAATTTTCATTTTTTAGGTGTAAATAATGTTACATTAATTAATTTTCGCCAAGTTTTCTTCATTTTTCTTCTAGTAATAAGGTTTAACATAATTTCGTGTAAAAAAAATGTAAGAAAGCCTCAATTAGTTTAGTGACTGGTGCATTAGGTTATAAGTACATGTGAGGTTGTATCATTGTTATTTGGCAAATTAGGAGAAGAAATGTAATCTGTGAGATGATTCGTCCACTTTGTAACTTTGTTCTTTTTGTACATTGTGGTAATATAATTTATACATTCATGTTTTACCGTATTTTTTTGGTTTGTACAAATTCTTCTGTGTCTTGGTTAATTACTACTGTTTTGTGAAGGATATTTTATATACCTACCACCCAGCGAGATCTTCTAACCTATTATATTGTTTCTGTGAATCAAATAAAGTACCAATCCATTAAAATGTATGGTATAATACAAACTAGTGATATGTAAGCATTTCTTCCGGGCAATTGGCGTCGACGCAGATTTAGGATTCCGAAAGAAATTACCAAAATAAACGTTGTATGAGGATAGGTATAAACAGTGAACATGTAGAGGAAGTGTCCGCGAAATCACAAAGTGTTTGGGCCTAAGCCCACATGGGAGGCTCGGGCGGCGGCGGCGGAAGTGAGTAAACAATGGTGGGCGTGAGAACCGAGACACCGAGTCCCATGACCAATAACGTCCATCGGGGCCTGGGAGGGACCCAGAGGAAACCAATGGACGACGAGGGTGGACCCGGAGCGGCCCAATCGGAAGGCAGGCACCACCACCCTTGCCAGAGAAACTAAGGGATGCCCCCCCTACTACCGCCGACCACGCCTCAGGTCAGCGAAAGCGGACATAAGGCGGAACCGACCACTGAGACAGCAGTTGAGAAGTCGAGAGTGTGGAGAAGCTAGAGATTCTAGCGTTGCCCGTAACAACAGCATCGCCGATCACTCTAATAACTCCTGGAGGAGCAAAAGTTCGAACGGTAACAACCGCCATTCGCTACCGAGTGCTGTGACGCACCGCCGCAACGTATCACGTATACGAAGTATCAGTGCCGCCTCAGTGTATCACCGCGACGGAGAACCGACGCTCCGCCGACGACCGCACGAGTACCCCGACGGCGCCAGAAGCCGTAGACGAAACCTGCATCCACAGAGGAGGACCAGTAGAAGCCGCCGCCGACCGAAAGAAACGGCACGAAGAAGACATCCTTCACGTTCTCCGCAAACAGGTTTACCCCAGCTTAAAGACTTTTTCTCCCGCTCGCCTAGTTCTACCAAAAGGGTTCTCGTCACCACCCGTTTTAGCTTTAAGATCAGACTCTGTATGTGCTTTGTTTTTTTTTGTTGTTGTTTACTATTTTGTTTCCCTCTCTAGATTAAGATTCATTTAAATTGTAAACTGACTACCACTTTGCCTCGTTTTATGTAGATCATTTGCTATTTTGCTCAATATAGAGCCTTGTAAAATTGTTTCGATTTTATTATTTTTATATCCCTTCACCCGCCTCGAGATATCAGTGTCCCAGTCACTTGACGTTTTGATTGTACCTAGGGGAGGGCGGAGCCGCCGGCGTGCGTTGATCTGAGATCTCCCGGCCGGTTTATCACGCAGTGACTTTATATCACCTCAGACCCCACCCCCCTACTCCGGTAGATCATCCGATTTCAAAAATGATATTTATACGCGGCGCAAAAATTTATTAAAAAAGTTATCACAGTTCAAAGTTTCATAATTCGTTCACACAAATCGATACAAATCTGACAGTTGCATGTTTTGTAACACGTAAAGTCGAGTGTTCTGATTTCAAAAATGATATTTATATGCGGCGCAAAATATTCAATAAATACTTTATGCAGTCAACTACAGAATAAAATTAAATAGAACATATCGATAATTCACAGTAAGTAAACCATTTCTATTCTTTTATTGATTGACAATTATTTGTAAATCAATCATTGCTCCTCATTTGAAATATTGAAGCTAACCTAAAAAGAAATTTGTGATAAAATTAAACCAAACCTAACCTAACCTAACCTAACCAAACCTAGCCTAACCTAACCAAACCTAACCTAACCTAACCTTACCTAACCAAACCTAACCTAACCTAACCTAACCTAACCAAACCTAACCTAACCTAACCTAACCTAACCTAACCAAACCTAACCTAACCTAAACTAACTAACCAAACCAAACCTAACCTAACCAAACCTAGCCTAACCTAAACAAACCTAACCTAACCAAATCTAACCTAACCTAACCTAACCTAACCTAAACTAACCTAACCTAACCAAACCTAACCTAACCAAACCTAACCTAACCTAACTAACCAAACCAAACCTAACCTAACCTAACCAAACCTAACCTAACCTAACTAACCAAACCAAACCTAACCTAACCTAACCAAACCTAACCTAACCTAACCTAAATTTAAGTTTTTAATAAAATTAAACAACCAAACGTAACCTAAAATTAAGTTTTTAATAAAATTAAACAACCAAACGTAACCTAACCTAAAAAAGGGCGTTATACAATTTGGCGGCTAATCGTAGGAATTCATCGGCTCGATCCACGTACAACTCTTTACACCATTTTATAAACATGTAACGAGCCAAATTCCCGGGGAGATGGTACTTATGACTTATTCTGTAGTTGACTGAATAAAGTATTTATTGAATATTTTGTGAAAAACTTGTTTAGTATAATTACTTGTTCAATTAAAACCGTGTGTGTAATGCAGCATAATGTTTTCTTGCCTTTTAGTACTTACTTCACCACACAAGGTGAATCCATAGATAAAGTCAACAATTCAATCAATATTTATCTGCTGTCTACGGTAAGGCGTCATTCATGTCATAGACAAAACATGCAACTGTCAGATTTGTAACGATTTGTGTGAACGAAAACTTTGAACTGTTATGAAATTTTTAACTGTGATAATTTTTTTAATAATCTAGTGCGCCGCATATAAATATCATTTTTGAAATCAGAACACTCGACTTTACGTGTTACAAAACATGCAACTGTCAGATTTCTATCGATTTGTGTGAGCGAAATTATGAAACTTTGAACTGTGATAACTTTTTAAATAAATTTTTGCGCCGCATATAAATATCATTTTTGAAATTAGAACACTTGACTTTACGTGTTACAAAAAAAAAAAATTCCCATCGATGCTGTTGGTAATATCCAGTTCAGCCCTCAAAAATGTATTAAACTCATAAGCAGGGTGGAAAGTTATTGCTATTAGTTAAGAGACACCCTGTATATCTATTTACATGTATAGCCACTAAGGCCCGGTTGTTTCAAGTTCGATCAAAGTAAGCGTAGAGTTTAATCTGAAATTTTACGTTCTCCACCAATCAGACGATCCGTTTTCGTAAAAATCTATGCTTTTATCGACCGCTTACTTTGATCGAACTTGAAACAACCGGGCCTAAGAGAAACATTATTCATTATAAAGAATTTAATTTTTTCAGGAGTCGTCTCATATGCACAATGAGAAGGAGACACGTAACTGAAAACTGATGTGATATAGTTTAGAGAGTACAGATACATACAGTAGATTGTGGTCTCTTCAGCTTGACTAGTTTAACTGTCAGTCTGAAATTATTAGTGTTTCTAGGCAATTTGTTTTATTAATTTCAATTTATAATCAAGTGCCCGGTTCGTAGGCACTTTTCAACTATTTTAACATACTTTGACTATTTTCAGGTCCCACAATGAGCTACGATGCTGCTCTACTTAAATGGATACAATGTGAGGCGGAACCACAGGCGGTCGACAACCCTACGTATGATTTTCGTGATGGGACAATTCTTTGCATTATTTAAGCTGTTGTTTAATACAGGCTGAATCTCCTGGCCACAGAAGTTTGCAACTCTAAAGAAGATATTGAAAATAATGAGTTGGCCTTGAAGATCTTACAAGAGCTAGGTATTTATTTTATTAGCTCTTTCATTTTATATGATTTGCTAAAACACTGTTAAGAAAAGGAAAAAATGATTCTCCTGCACGGCACAAATTGAAACAATACAGGATGAGATATAAAATCTCCTTTTTAATTAATTTCTGTTAAAATACAGGGCATAACCAGAATAGTCCATAGTACTTTACAATCAGATTCCTGCCTAAATTATGAGTCGAAATGTCCAAGCAAAAATCTTCTAATATAGATATAAGATATATAGCAGGCTTCTGATTATTTTTGGCCTGAGCAACCGGGATGCGGATTATCGGGACGAATTTGAAAGTCATTGAAATCTATGCTAGGCTAGAGTGCTTCAAAAATATGCCTTCATATAACGATAATGTCAGAAATCTTGTAATTAATTATAGTAGCGTTTAGAAGAAATCTTTGGCCATTAGTGGTGGTTTTGCTATAGCATCCTTAGAAGGCATTATTAATGATCATGATTACTTGTCTAATTCAGTTTTCCATCATTACATGGTCTATAATCGCATACAGGTAAGCTATCTCATTATTTTTACATAGATACATCCATACATGTACATAACATTACGCCTTTATTCCCTTACGGACATCGGTAGGCAATTTTTGGTGAACAACTTAAGGCCCGGTTGCGCCATCAGAAGTAAGAGTAAAAGTTAAACAAAAAGCATAGATTTTTACGAAAACGAGTGTTTTGATTGGCGGAGAATTCAAAAATCTATGCTTTTTTTCTTAACTCTTACTTCTGATGGCGCAACCGGTCCTTAAACCTTGGAATTATAACCCGAAAAACCACAGAATTTGTAAGTTCTTACTGTACTGACTATACCAACAGATATACAATTTGTCTTTTATTTCAGGTCTGTATAGAAAGAGCTGAGAATATTGAAGAAAAAAATCTCAATCTCAAAGCAAAAGTAGCCTCTGGTTTCAAGAACGCTCTGTTCGGTTAACAGCGTCCAATGTCGGCACTATTGTTCATATGACAGATAAGAAAAATGTAGATTCGAGTATTATTCCCAAACATTTTCAGTCACCTACAACAGACTGGGGCAAGCTTAATGAAAATAATGCGATCGGAGCTTATGAAAAGGCAACTACAAACCATGTTGCCCCTTTTTATTTCTGTAAACCATCCTTAAGCGGCTGCGTCTCCGGATAGTCTTGCGAATCTATTAACAGTTTTGGAAGTCAAATGCCCTTGTTCAATAAAGTGTTGATAATTTATCATATTTAGAAGAAAAATCATAATCTTTCCCTAAAAACCAACTCTATCTATTATTGCCAAGCACAAACTCAGATTTATGCGACTATGACATCATGAATTTTGTGATTTCGTTATATGGACCCCACATGACCACAAGTGTATTTCTGTAGTTAAGAATGATGACGTGATTAATAACGTAATACTTTCCAAAATTTAAAGATTTTTATGATAGATATATGGTTCCAGCATTAGCTAAAAAATATTACATTCTGTAATTAATTTGAAAACATTAGTATGATTTGTTTCATAAATCTGTACAACTTCTCACATGTAGTTAAGCAAACACGTTATATAGTTTTAAATATATACCTACTTCAGAGAACAGTATTCAAAGGAATATTTAAAACTGTTTTAGTCTTGATTTTCATGTAATTATAAGTATAATTTATAATTCATATTAACTGGTGGGAGGGAGATTTTTCGAGCATTCAATTGAAAAATTGTTAATTTGTGTATAAAATTCTACGCCATTGTTTAATATCATCATTATTTTTCCAATTATTATATAAAAATTTATTTTGTGGCTATTCTGTATTTACCTATACATGTATATACTATTTACTGCCATTTGGACACTTGACACACAAGGTATAATTGTTCATAATTTTTAAAGTTTATTTAGTGTTAAGTATACCCTAAACATTATTTCCGAAATCGGTTGTTTTTTAACAAAAATTATGTGGTGATAAACTAAGTTAATTAGTTTATTTATATTCATAATGAATAACCAAATAATAGCAAAGTACAATAGTATAAATAAAAGTTTATTAATCCAAAAGTATTTTTATTCAATTAACACCATCCATAATGCTACATATATTGTGTAAATTAGAAAGCACAAAACATACAAAAATTATTCTGCTTCCTAAAGGGACTAAACTAGTTAAAAAGTTAAGACTCGTGTTTGTTAAAATGGAAATGAGCAGGGCATATTGTAGGGTATATTGCAAGGCAGGATGCTACAAGATGATTGGGAGAATAAAAGAGGCATCGAAAGATCTCAAAAGAGATGGGCCGGAGATATAGCCGCTTTGGGGGGAAAAAAATGGCTACAATTAGCGAATAACAAGGAGAGATGGAAGAGGCCTATATCCAGCAGTGGAGAGATGAAGGCTGAAGAAGAAGAAAAATCTCAAATGTAGGTATGGCAAAACATGAAAAGGGTCAATAAAATTATCGTAAATGAATATTGTGTCGCTGAAGATACTCACTGAAACAACAGATTATAAGACAAAACTTTATGCGGTGGAGATGGGAGTGAAAGGACTGCCACAAAAGTCGGTTTATACCTTCCTCAAGGATCTGGGACTAAATAGATCCCAGATAAATGGTCTCATAGAAAGAATGACAAAAGTAACATTTGCCGGATCGTTCCATATCTGGTTACATAGATTCGTAGAACAAAATACTCAGAGGGCTCATAACATGCATAAAATATTCAAAAGAAGCTACTACCCACATGCATACTATGCGGTGGGACGTCATGAAGTGGTTTCGCTGAGGCCGTGGCTTTGTCAGGGCATATTATATGATCAGAGCTCATGTACAATACAGTATTGATGGAGTGCGCCCCATTAGAGCTGGGACCATGGCGGGGCCCGTTCAGCGACAGGGTAGGGATAGAGTGGTGTTAGAGCAGAGTAATAAATTTAGTACTTTACACTAAAAATTGTCAGTCTAAGGGGGAGGGAAGGGATGGAAGAACTGGTTAACGTAGTCATAATGTAAAGCATAATTAAACCTGCCAATGACAGGTCGGTGTGGCTTCCATCTCTTCCTTGCTTCGCGCGACAGGCCCGGATTTTGGGACGTGTTCTGTTGACATTCTTAGAGGCATACCTTTTGCTTAATCATGTATTATGAGAGGAATCCAAATTAAATATTTATTTGACAGAAATTACAATACATTAAAATTTGAATATTACATTTGTGATGTTAATATTATTAAGAGACATCCTTTTTTTCGATGTTATTAGAAATACATGTTTGCGTAAAAAAATTATCATAAAAGGTCGCTCTAATGGGAAGGGAGGTGGAGGAAATGGTGAACGTACTCATGACGTAAAGGATCCTTTAACCTGCCGATGACAAGTCGTAAACCCCGCGGCTTCCATCTCTCCCCGGCTCCGCGCGGCTGGACCAGATTTGAGGACTCTGGTCCTTTGCCGGTAAGACGGTGGAGGATAACTTTCAAAAACTCTTATTTAATTATATTTAGGAATCGAAAAGTATTGAAACAAGTGGCTACTATAAAATATCTTTGGCATGTTTGTAAATACAATGGTTTTTCTTCTACTGAGGTGTACTTCCTGTAAGGATCGTTGACTATAGTGATTCTGGTAGTGATGAAGTTACTCCGAACATCGGACATTCTAAGCGCAATATTACATATTTCGCTTGATTTATTCAAGTCCGGTGCATTGACTCTAATTGATAATGATATTGTACAGAGATTTTCAAGTGATGAAAATATTGATATCGATTGGTCAGACGATTTGTGGAAATCTGACAGTACTCAAATATATAGTACCAGTAGTGCATCTATCATTGATCAAAGTGTTTGTATTGGAATAGAAGGAATGCGAGCATCCAAACCGCTTTTTAAAAATAAAAGAGAAAGAGTGGAGAAAAGTACTGGTAAAGGAAAACTTAATACGTGCGCTGGCAAAAATTTCAGAAATGAGTCTTCAAGGACATTTTCTGAAAAAGATTGTTGAGCTATGCGTCAATTGTATTGGGGTATAGCGAGTATCCATTATAAACAAGACTGGCATCTTTCATGCAACAAGTGGGTAACAACAAGCAATCAGATGACAAAGAATTGTTACTAATGGTAGAAGTACATCACACACTTATTTCACCACATGGGGCAATTAAACACACAATCTTATTATTGACAAATTTGGCATTTATTTTGTAGAAAAATATTCATAATGATTTATTATTAAAAAAGTTTAATTAAATTTATTTTGTTATCTCTACTTGAGTTTTTGATATTATTTAATTTTTTTCACTACTAGTTTCGAGAGAATCAGAAGTGTCAAACTGACTACTTTTTAAATAATGAATTTTAACAATGCTTCTGTACAAATTTAAATAGTTAAGTTCAAAAATAAATATAAAAAAATGAGCCGAAGTTGCTGGTGTAAGGGTGGTTATGGTTCTAACGGGAATCTTGAGAGAAAAGTTGAAGGTAATGTTGTTCGGTAAATTTATATCCGAGTTAAAAAAATTTTTAATTTCCAAAATTTCAAAATTATTCAAAATAAAATAATATTAAAAAATCAAGAAGAGTAATGTAATAATAAAGAGTAATGTAATGTAAGTAATGAAGTAAATATAATTAAATATTTTTTATAAGAAACACGCAACATTTGTCAGCAATTCTCTTTGAAAACTTTTAAGATTTCTTTGCGATAACAAACATACAGGAGAGAACATCAGAAGCCAGCTTACAAAACCAGCACGGAGAAAATACATTCAAAGATGACCAGCTGTCCCATCACACTATCAAACACAATAATGTCACTGTCCGTCTGTCTGTCCCCGTAACTTCGTGTAATGTCCGTAATTTCGTTCGGATTCACAGCTAATAAAACAAATGAAGCGATCGGAGATGGAACTTGAACCCCGGGCCACCAAACCCGAACCGACCGCCTCTCAGTTGAGCGCCAAAAATATGCTATAAATATATACTAGGGCTTAGCAAAGAGACGAACCAATGTTCTGTTATTTTTGAAGGTTGCAGCTAGTTGCCGTAATTAAAGTCCCAAAAAGTACCGCACAATTAAATTCTAAAACAATTCCAACTTATTAAGGCTCTATGTGCAATATTTCAGCAGCACGGATAACAGCACTTAAGTAATTGTAACCCTTTAAGTTTCAAGAAAATTTTTAAAAAAGAATTCAGTGTCAGATTTCATCTTCCTAAGAAGAATAATTGCACTTTATGCGAAACAGTAAAAAAAACAGGAGAGGAGCGGGTCTTGACAACAGTACAAAAATCACACAGTCGAAAAAGAAAATTGCAAGGAAAACTATTTGACTGAGCAACTAAAAAGTAAAACGCCGCCGACCCATTGTTTGAGCTTCGACCTGTAGTAAGTATTACGGATTCCGTACCGGCACAACCGCACAAATCTATGGGCAAAAGGAACAACCGAATGAGTCAATAAAATCAAGGTTTGAGTGAAAGTTAAACTATGCAGAGTTGTTCCTTAGATACATATCTAGCAAGCTATAAGATGAGAAGGACAAATGACATGATTAATTCTTTAAAATTTTTTGAAAATTTGGCAAGAAACAATGATTTTAGTCAAATTTCTTGTACAAAAAACAAAACTACTGATGCAAAAATTAGATAAATACATATTTCGTAAGTAAACGAAATTCCCAAATTTTGTTTTAGCTCTCCTGAAATATTTTTGACTCATTCGTTTGGCCCACATAAATAATGACTGCAAACATGGAAAAAAAAATACATACATATAACGACCTGAAGAAATTGTGTGAAAATGGCATAATTCCTTGGAGATTTCGCCATGAATACTTGACACTCCCATTTGATACTAAATAATGGATTTGCTAGTAGAATCAGTTGAGGATGATGCACAAGTTTAGCTTAGCAAAGTTGGTCTTAGATACTGAAAACTTTAATTTTCTTTTAACATTTATTTGTTATACTTTATTTTTAAAATATGAGCCTTAGAGATAATACACACCATGATATTGATAATCATTACTGAATTTTCTTATTTTATACCTATATCTATTGTTCCGTACAGAATACGCGAAGATATGATGCGCAGGTCTCCCGTACTTGACTCGTAGAACAGACCAAGACTGTACAGCGGTAATCGTAAACCCGCTGACAGTGGTTGTTCTAAATATTCACAAAAGTGAATTATCCGGTTGCAGGTAGTCCAGTTGAAGTTTCCAAAATCCAAAAACAGTAGATAGAGCAGAGGTCAGAGGTGTTGAGTAAAAGTCAGAAGAAGTGGTCCAGACGGCGTATAAAGCACAGAACGGAATGAATCTGTACGCCGACGGAAGTTTAATGTATACACAAATTTAATACCTCCCGGCTTATTTCCGGGAGCCAATCACAGAGAGTTTTTATCGCGCGTTCGCGCACGCGAAATTGTCTAAAAAATAGCTCGGAAAGTTTTATTTACAGAATTCAAAAATTATTTAGAATTTTTACGCCACCCCCCCGGGGTTTTCATCACATCATTTACATGGTGCTATGTCTTGCTTATAGCATGACGTGATTGCCTGGACCCGCAAGACCGAAGTTAATTTTTTATCAAAAAATATATACCGATCGCAGCGGTATTTGCTCAGGAAAATTTCACAATTAAATTTATAAAATTTGTTAACTATGGTTTATACATGTTTGTTAATGCAGTTTATAAAGAGCCCACATGGGTGTAACTTTTGATATCAGTTTTAGTTATGTACAATAAAATTTCAGTCATTTATAAATATTTCAAAGTGGGTCGCAAAAAATTAATTTTCATTTATTTTTCAGGTGCGCCCCTGACAAGGTAGGTATGTAAAAACATGTAAAATGGGTAGATTCTTATGCAAGGAATTCAACAAAAAATATTTTAAGTTGATCCGGCTGTTGTAGCGTCTGTAAGACAGTTTCAAAGTTTTGACTGAAAAATGACCCTTATCGACATTGGACCACTGCTGATAGTGGTTACGTAAAAAATGTGAAAAATTTTACTTTTTTATTTACATGATTTTCTTTCAGATTTTAGTCTAAATGGCTTTGTTTAGCAAAAATATTATGGTTTGATATCAATTTCATTGAAAAAACCCTCGTTTTTCGTAAATATAAGAAAATCAATTTTGGGTCGAAAATTCTCGTATTTGTTGGTACAAATACCGTTTTTCGGTGGCTGTCGCGCCCGGGACCTTATTAGTGATGAGCCCCGTCGCTAGGCCTATAAAACACTGTTAGTTATATGTAGATTTCTCCGAGATCTGACAAGATATGGCTTCGCGACTTATCGGAAACAATCGGTCTGCAGCCCGTTTTTCCTTCGCATACCAACTCTCTGTCCTCGGATACATATGTAGAAATATTAAACAATATTTCGTAATTCTGTCTGTCAGGCCATACAGTTAGCCGTAGGAAATAATATTTCCTGTATCTGTCTTTCCGCCATACAGTTGGCCGTCACTCGGAAATATTCAATAATATTTCTTATATCTGTCTTTATGCCATACAGTTGGCTACACTCACCACCCCGGTCTATCGCAACAGCGATTTTCTCGTTTATTGAAAATAAACATGTGACAAAGTACATTCATATATGTCAATATTTAGGTTCTTACAATAATATGTAATAATTTAAAACATGTCACAACTATTTTATTTTCATAAATTTTCATACATAAATTTGTTCACAAATTTATCAAGGCATAGGACCCGTCTTTACGGTCCTCAGGGTGGTGATGACGCACCGGCGTCCTGCCCGGTCGCCCGTGAATAAGATGACGTCACAGGTCCACCTTGTTCGGTGTCCGCAGCGAACCATGGAACTTGGCAATGTCATCTTTTTTGAGGAGGCTCTTTTCAGGGCTATCATTCATCCTGTCCGTTACATCTATAAAACTCAATGTCTGTCCGTCTGTTCTCTATACAAATCTACACCGTTTGTCCGATCTGATCCAAATTTTGCATACTTATTTTTTAGGATGCGGCGGGAAACATAGGCGACCTTTCCCTCCAGGACAACCAATCCATCCCAGCGTTGATTAAATTGAAATATTGTTTTTATTACAAGCTTTGCAAAACAATGAAACCTTTGTTTTCCCCCACAAATTTATTTTTAACTTAGTACTTAACCCGTGCAACGCCGGGTATGAACAACAAGTTATTTTAATAAAATTACATAGTATTCTGTATTATTCAATAATATTTTAGTTAAAGAAGATTTTGTTTATTTCTTGTTTGAGTTGTAGATCAAATAAAGTATACCTATGCGTATAATTATCTTACAGCGTTTTATTACAAAAAGAACATAGCAATAGATGTATAGGGAATATTGTTATGTTGAATTTTCTTATCATTATACATAAAATACATTTCTTGTGTTGAGCAAAACATTGTAAGCAATAAAGGTTAACAAATGTATTGCCAAATAGCCGGGCAAAACAAAATATGTTATTAGCATTTATCCCCAAAGCAGTGAAAAATAAATTATTTTTGTAATAATAAGTGAAAGAAATCAATAAAATAAATATTTAATTTAATATTTGATTCTCAAAGTAAAATCCTTAATACTAAAGAAGAAAAAATCTACTGTAAAATTTTGTTTTTGTCGATTACGTTATTTTGGCGAAGATGGCTCGAAATGATGTGAGCCATGTGCGAGCCTTGAAAGAAACATAGAAAAGGGTTTGAAAATTGACAAATCATTTCATGTTTTACATATCTTAATTACTGTAATTCACTTTGTAGAAGAACATGTATCCATATTCCGTTTTATATCCATATATATATATTATCTATTTTGTATATTATCTACTACATATAAAAGAGTACTTGTGGCTCATGTGGCCCCCAAATCATCAAGCCACTCTCGAGTCTGCTTTGCACCAAGGAGTTGTAAAAAATTCTCATTAGGCGGGGATTTTCGGAAACCCTGGTAGTATGCAGAATAAATCCTATCATTCTCAATGCATCATCTGAAGATGAGAAAGAGAGAGAGCACCCTTGACACTGAAACAATCTTTCACACACTTCGAGTAGGCAGCCACGAAGCAGTAAATTGGACATTTTTTAGGACCCATTGCATTTTCATGTTTCTTTGATAATTTGTTTCTCCTTTTTTAAAGTTATCATTTCTTACTTTGGAAACTACAAAATCCTTTCGAAACTAGATGCTCATTTTTTCATAGCCTTTTAAAATAAATTGCAAAACTAAACTACATTTACGGGTTACATCAGCTTAATATCGTATTTATGAATATCTGCGTAACTTACCGCCACAATATGACAGAAACTAAACCTGCACAGTAGAGATTACATAAAAATAAATTGGACGCGCTGTAGTAGTTATA
The DNA here is from genome assembly GCA_016648135.1 of Agrypnia vestita. Taxonomy (NCBI): domain Eukaryota; kingdom Metazoa; phylum Arthropoda; class Insecta; order Trichoptera; family Phryganeidae; genus Agrypnia; species Agrypnia vestita. Next base: position 13,997 of record JADDOH010008297.1, read on the forward strand.
CTTCTTTGGCATGATTGTGATAATTGATATTTACAAATTGGTTAAATTAATACGATAATTAAACTAATTAACTGTCTAGGAAGATTATACATAATAATTGATAACACTTTGATGTAGTTAAATTATAAATGTTTGTTTTTGAAGTGGTACAAACAACACTACTGGTTTTTATTTAAAATAAGAGATAAATGTCTTCGAATTGACGTCCCACGGCGCAGAATAGCAGACACGATGCAACGAATCAAAAGTTCAAGTGCCTACCCGCTTTCATGTTTTAACAATTTTCGGCCTAAAACAGTTGCGTATTCAAAAGTTTCCAAACTGTACAGTACTTTGACAGCCGAAATTAATGTCAAATAAATGAATGTGTTTTTTGTTTTGAAAACAAATATCTAACAATTACCTCGTTTTTGCAAAAACATTGACAATAACAATTAAAATAAGTTAACTAGATTAGATAAATTTATTAAAACATAGCAAACGACGCAATAAGTCCACAAAATTAAACAAAGTGAATTTTTTATTTATTTTCTCATCTCATCTTCTTTCCCTTGTCTATTCGGTTCGGGGACCCATTGCATCGATAAGGCGCCTCCATTCGTCCCTGTCTTGCGCTGATTGTGCGGCCTCCGTCCATTGTAGTCTCATCTTCTCCTCACACAGTTTCTGGAGTTGCCTCGCCCAATTGTGTCTGGGGCGGCCCACTGGGCGTCTACCCTCAGGAATCGAACTCAGTATTTTTTTAGGAATTCGGTCATCAGAAATGCCCAAGCCACCTCAGTTGCGGTTTTTTCTACGAAGTGTAGCAGTGGTTCAATGTTTAGATCATCTCGGATCGTTGAGTTTCTTATTCGATCCCATTTTATAAGATAAACTCAAATTGCAGTTAAGCAATTGGAAATCGCCGATTGCTTGCTGTCACGCTCTGCGAGCGACTGGCATTTGCGATTGACTATCGGTAGTACCTATTGGCCGCTACGCGACCATTAGTGTCTGCGATTAGCTATCGCCCATTGCCTGCTACTTTTCATTCGATTTCGTTATTTATTTAAACTTGCAATGGAAATTTTGCTCCCTGCATGCATCATTTGTCAGAGTATTTATAATATTAATGATACGCCGCCATGTATGTGTTCGAGTTCCATACATCTTAAACAAGAAAATAAACGTCAAATTTAATATTGCTGAGAGAAAGAAAAAATTGTTATAAGAGAAAATAAATGTTAATTTATTTCTTCTTGAAGTGAATCAAATATTAAATAAAACATGTAATATTTTTAAATACGTTTCTTTACTAAAATCATACAATTTGGTTATTTTTTGAAGCCTGCAATAGAAAAACAACGCAATTCTCAATGCATCTTTAGCGCAATCATATCGTCCATTTAGAGGTAAAACTCACTCATATTGATCAAAATGAGTTATTAATACAAAATTCACATTTTTTCCATCTCTATTTCAGGTAAAAATCAGTCGGTGAATATTCCGTGTTCATTCATAGTTAAATAGTAAACTCTTAATTTGAAAACTTAAAATAATTTAGTTTAAACCTTATTATCTCAAACTTACTCCAATGTGACTTAGTGAGTTTTACATCGAAAAGGACGATGTATTAATTTTATTTCACTATATTCATTTGCAATGAAATAACACATCGCTAAGGAGTAGCATACTCCGCACTAAGTAAACATTGACGCACAGGTGACGCAATGCTTCAACACTTCGGAGACACTCGGAACCATGACGTTCCATCAACTGAATTCCACGATGCGTTGGGAAGGAGCGCGTTGGCCGGAAGAGTGGGGCGTTATGCAATCAAAGGATTTGTGTCTCGATGGTCCGATTGATATTTTCATCCCAATCGACAATCGATTCAACTGGTACTCTGTATACAGCACTACAGTTGAAATAATGACACAGCATGTCGCTCTTGTTCTCTATATGAAAAATTACGAGTGAATAAGCAAATGCTTTCTTAAGTATAATTTTCGAGTGCACGAGTAGTGGCAGTGTGAGCATGAAAAAGGTTTCTCTCCAGTATGCGTGCGCAAATGTACTTTCAAATGTGATTTTTGAGTACTTGAATAATTGCACTGCGAACATGAAAATGGTTTCTCTTTAGAATGCATCAGTGCATGCGTTTTTAAGGTTGATTTTTGAATGCACGAGTAGTTGCACTGCGAACATGAGAACGGTTTCTCCCCAGAATGCGTAAGCGTGTGTCTTTTTAAGTCTGATTTGATGTTGCTGGAATATTTGCACTGTGAACATGAAAATAATTTCCCTTCAGAATGCGTTAGCGCATGTCTGTTTAAGTTTGATTTTATGTTGCACGAATATTTGCACTGTGAACAAGAAAACGGTTTCTCTCCAGTGTGCTTAAGCAAGTGTATTGCTAAGGTTGATTTTTCGTGGCACGAATATTTGCACTGAGTACATGAAAACAGTTTCTCTCCTGAATGCACAAGTGCGTGCCGTTTAAAGCTTGATTTTCGATTGCACGAATATTTACACTGTAAACATGAAAACAGTTTCTCTCCAGAGTGCTTAAGCAAGTGTACTTTCAAACTTGATTTTTGATTGCACGAATATTTGCACTGTGAGCATGAAAACAGTTTTTTACCAGTGTGCTTAAGCACGTGCGCTTTAAGGTTGGATATTCGGTTTGACGAATAGTTGCACTCTGAACATGAAAATGGATTTCCCCCTGCATGCGAGAGTATGTGATTACTTAAAGAATTTTTCTTCTTGCACGTATATGAGCACTGCGAACACGACAACGCTTTCTTATCAGCGGAAGTAAGCGTGCGCTTAGTTGAGGATTTGGCAGTGACAGCATTCTCTAATTCTGGCTGCTTTCCAGGGATGGGAGGTGGCTGAGTTGTCGAATCTTGTTTTCCACAGAGATCTGCAATGTTAATAAATTATTCGTATGAATAACATTTTTCGTCAATATCTTAATAAATACATTTATACCGTATTGCTAGCTTGTAGGTATAAGTTATATATTACATACATTTTCCGATAAATATATAACTCAAGCATGGAAATGAATATGCTTATCTGTTAGATATATTTGCAGGTGGTACACAACACTGCAAATGTTCAATTTGCTTCCTACAACTTAATTTTGTTTACTTTGTTATGTTGTGTTTAAGTTAATGTCTGGGGTATGAGTTATGTTACCATGGTTGATGTAACACCAGATACGCGGTTTTTACAATTTAATGTATAATTGTCTTAAGGTCTTTGAAACATTGACGTTTCAATATTACAAAGACCTTTAGACAATTAAAATTTCATTAATTCTGAATTCAGCGCCACTTATTATTTTGCATTTGACCTTAACTAATTTATAATTGTTCAAAAGGATTTTTAATATTTTTTGTACTACATCACGTTTTTGATAGTTTTTTTGAAAACTTATTGTATTCTTCGTGTTATTTATAATATATTTTTAAACAAAATATCTTTTTATGTGTATTCTGTTAACTAACGGTTTTTTCTGTTTCCCTTCTTTTATTCTATGAATCTATTGTTTATTTTTTTGTCAACTTTGAAAGGCCTTAAGGCTTGTAACACTCGAAGATTTTAGTTCGGGGATGTGGATGATAACCATCAAATGTACTTTGCGCTTTAATTTTATTGTTTTCATCGCAAACATAACTCCGTCAACAGTGATGGTCAAACCGTTACTTTAACCGGTTACGCATGGTACAGTTATTAAAGAATTGTATTTTAGTGTATCGATGATTGATAACTGAGATAAAACTGACACCATTAGATACAATTCTCAAATAACGGTCAGTGTGCTATCAGTTAAAATACCATCGCTATTCGTAAATTATCTTGTACATTACTAACAAGAAAAAATCTTAAAAATATAAGATTTATTCAGGTAAAACTCTGCTACCAATAACTAGACATCGTCCTCTACCGGTCACCCAGTGTGGAGATTCTAGTTGGTTAAGCCAAGGGAAACAAGTGCTCACCAATGCGCTGGTCGGCTCTCCTGGAGTACTCCGAGCCCTCCTGCTTGATTTCAGGATATGATATGTCTATATGGGTGTAGGACGTCCTTTCATCGCCGCTCTCGGCTGGAGACCCCTCGCCTCCATGTGAACTGCCCGAGCCGACATTGCTGGAACCTGTTTTTGGAATCATACATAATAACAGAGCTGTGACAAAGCTGGAGGACTGCCCGTCTTCTGGGCTCGCCTCCATGTCACTTAACTATTCATCATATAATATAGCTTGGAATGATAAGATCTGATATATTGGTCCAAATTTGCATTTTTTGTCAGATTTATGAAAAGATTGTGTCTTTACAACTGTGTACGGCCTCGGGCGCGATATGAGCGGCGAGCAGCAGAGCGTCAGAGTGTCAATACGCCAGAGTAGTGAGGGGGGTCGGCCACGATATGACTCAGGCTCATTATTCTGCCGTCAATGCATCCCTTACTATTCTGACGCATTGACGCTCTGCAGCTCGCCGCCCGTATCGTACCAGAGGCCTTACAGTCGTGACAAATTTAAATATACTTAACACCAATAAACATTATTAGTGGTCCGCGGGATTCTAAATTATGATTTTAGTTGTCCGCGAGGTCCTAAAGTTTGGCGACCGTTGTTATATAATATTTTGAATAACATTTCTTTCACAACGCGAACAAGATTCTGCTAAATTTATCGTCATTTTACAAGAAACCGCAGTCATGTGACGTCTCATCACTCACAAGCGTTCGACTGACGGAAGCTGTGCAAGCAGAATGAAGTAACCGTATCGTAAAATATATTGCCGATTTTATAAGGAAAAACATTTTATTTTCAACTTTTTACTGTCTTACTACACATTATCACTTTATTTTCTTTGGGATATTTGTGAGGGTTACAAAGAATTCCAGCTCAATGTCATTTATAATTATTAAACAGTTTTAGAAATAAGATTTCTGTGGTTAAAATGTGCCCCGTTCCGGAGCGGGAGTGTTAAATATGAAATATTAAATTTATTCAGCGAAGATGCCCTGCCGGGGTAGGTTCAGTCTAGTTTTTTTATAATTAGTTTATGAATTAATTTGGTACTTTTTAGATGTTGTCAGGTTTTGCATTACAAATGAGGTTACAAAATTCTGGACGCTTAACTCGTCGGATGAGTGTTTTGAAAAATAGAAGACGTTTGGAGGTGTGTGAGTCCTCCGGTTTGATGTAATTAACTCAAGGGTCACCACTCCGTTTGTAGAGTCGGAGATCTCTGCCATTCCTGATGATTTGAAACTCGCGGTGTTTGAATAGAATTTATCGGAGTATAATTGTTCCGCACAGAACAGGCAACAAAGGTGCGGTCCGCTGATTCCGCTTCAGAAGCCTTCGGGATGTCTCACACAGCACGGGCGCACCGTGTGAGCAGCTGGAAAAAGAGCGATTTTAGTACACGGGAATGTGCACCAGAGGCGACAGCAAAAGAATTTGCTTCGAGCAAAATGTCTAAACTCGACGAGGTCGTCAAGAATAATCGTCTTAAAAAAGACGGTTGAACTGCGAAGAAATACTTAGCTTGGCAAAATCCGCGCCAGCAATCAGCACTCCGCAGAAGCGGTAGGTACCGAGCGTGAACGTCCGCTCAGAGTCAGCACACCGCAGAAGCAGTAGGTACCGAGCGTGAATGTCCGCTCCGTATCAGCACACCGCAAAGCGATCGCCGCCGATAGCAAGTACCGGGCGTGAAGCGAGAGCGCTCGGCGTTAGCAGTCAGCAACAGCAGATCTTGATGACGTAGTTCGGCTCGAGCTTGAGAGCGAGCGATGTCAGCAGGCAGCAAAATCGTAGGAGGTCGTCGGGTGAGTAAATGAAACACACGTGAAGGGTTTGCCACGGCGTTTTAAACCAGACTGAGGGTCGGTCCGCCTTGAATGCGATATTTATACCCTCGGCCGGGACCAGGAGGCCCCGGCCTCGAAGCCAATTAAATCAAGTTACAGTTTGCATACAAATGGCGCGTTTCGGCCGCTTATTTCTACTACATATATTACAGTTTTTTAATTATTAAATTAAACGCACCTCCCCCGGAGGATTTAAATATATGTCATTACATTGACTGCGTCTCAATAAACAGTCTGACATATTGCGTGGCAACCTTGAGACATTATTATTAAAGCAACAGTTAAAATATATCTCATTTTCTGGCCCGGCGGGCTATGAATTTTCAACAATTAAATCTCTTAAAAATCCAAATTAACTTTTAGGTTTAGTTTTTTGTGTCTATTATATAGAGTGCGTCGCAGCGCATCTGTTGATATATCACACTTTATTGTAAGTCGCAGCTTACTATAGTTATGAATTTTTAAACTTTTCAACAAAAAACTAATTTTGTAATTTATTCAAAATTATTTCCACATATGAGTGTGTATATTATCTAGATAGGTCTTGATCCACTGATCATTATAAAAAAAGAATTATCAAAATCGGACACCTCTGACGGAAGTTATTCCGGTTTGTGTGTTCATATGAGCTTTTGTATGGAAAAAACCCAGCCCAGTATGTCGCTCATAAGCGGCGGCTGGTTTTGTGTTGGTGGTGTCAGACTTATGTTTCCATATTAATGTGATTGTGATTCACTCATTAATAATGTATTTGAAAAAGTATTTAGATTTTTCCTTGCCATAAAAAATGTATGTTTTTTTACCAATGATCTGTTGGCAATCTGTTATGCCATACAGTCAATCATTTATTGTGTCATCTGTAGACTACTTTTTATGTCTTACAGAGTGTGTGCATGTGTGTGACTCTACTACTTATCTTTTATAAGTGTTGAGACAACTTTAATGTTGCTTATCAGGCAAATATGA
>JADDOH010008298.1:0-14864 GCA_016648135.1 Agrypnia vestita
CCAGGTAACGCTGGGAGGGTTTTTTGAATTTTCAATTTTTAAATTTTTTGGAACACTTTGAAGGGAAAAACGCGATTTTTTGCGAAAAATGTCGACTAATTTGTTATTAAAAAATAAAAATTAATAACAAATTTGAAAAAAAGTCTCCAGCGTTACCTTGTAAATTATGTACAGAAATAGTGTTCAAAATTTCAAAAGTATCGGTGCAAGTAGTTTTGAAGTTATGATGGACACCGACTTTGAAAACGTGAGATGTGGGGAACACGCTTTAAAGTTTTGCACACTGTAAAATTCAAAATAAAACTCAACACTTATTTTATACTTACACATAATCGTCGATGCCATGTTCACACAGCAAAGAGCTTTAGTCATCAACATCTTTTTGTCCTTGTCTAAGCAAAACTCTTCTAATACAATAGCACGTCCGGTAGTCCTCAGGTGAGCGCGTCTCTCAGCTGCCCGAGCAGGTATAGAAAATCAGTCTGATATCGCTCAAATGTTCATAATTTCGTTAATTTTGCTCCGATTGACTTGAAATTTTGACACAATATTCTTGCGATGTTATACATTCATTTAAAAAATTAAAAATAAAATGCAAAAAAATAATTTAAAAACCTTACCCCCCCCTTAAACTAAAGTTGACAAATAATACAGATATATTTATTTATTAATAATGTCACCACAAAGTGAAAGCCTGACTTTGAAAGATGTATTCGTCAATAAATTTCTAGATAACATCTCAAATGTAAAGTATTTTTAAATTATGTATTTATTTATAAATTTATAGATAATAAATAAATGTAAAGGTTTTTATCATTTTATTTAACTTGTATTGAAACGAATGAATTTTTCGTAATCGATTTGAGTTAGTGTAGTGATAGTCCAACGTTTTACAAAAAATAAGTCAGACATATTGAAAAAATTCAAACTTTCATGTCGCATTTCTCCATAACTATTGATATTAGGTCATATAGCTTTAGATAGCTTTAGACTCATCAAGGCAGGAATATAGTCCTGCGAGGTTATTAATGTTTTCCAAATAACCCTGTACACATGTAATGATGTGTACCTAATATATTTTTTTATACACACATTACTGCATTGTACTTTATATTTTTAATTTTTATACTCATATTTTAATGCTTATACCCGATACTTTCACTGCTTATATATGTAGTTTATATTTATATTTTACTGCTTACACCTGATATTGTTGTGTATACCTACTTCTTTCTTTATTATATATAGAAATAAGTATATAAAACAATATGTAAAAGCCTATAATGTGCGTAAACAAATAAATAATAAAATATTTCTTTTTCCATATAAGCACAAGTAGGGGTTTTACTTTCCCCGAAACTATATTCCTTCGAACTTCTTTAAATTTTAAAAATTAACATAATAAAAATAGCCAATGGTTGAGTCGTCGAGCAGCGTCGCGTCGAACCGTAGACAGTTGACCATCGTCCCGATGTTTAGATAGAACGTCCGCGTAACGAAGTTGACGCGTCAACTTGTTGACGAATTCAACTAGTTGATCGTCTCGTCGATGGACGGACGTGGACGGTCTCGTTTAGTCGACGGTAAATACGTCGACGACCCATCCCTATCAACATCTATCTGCCCTGATAATAGACCCTGCAACGGGACCCAAAATTTCGGCCAGAAAGGTCATAAGCCTCAGATACACATGCTTATTTAGGCACGTGAGCATGCGCAGTATCGACCTTCTCTAGGCCTTGCTTATTAGTGGCATGTGTGTATGCACATTGCTAGTAACGAGCATGCCACTAGCCATATAACCGCCGGTTGATTTATGAGCATGCCACTAAGTGGCATGTGTATCTGTATCTATAGAAACAGCAGAATATCCCCCTCCAGGCGGAGTCGCGGCTGCTGGCTCCGATCTCCGATGCGCGCGCTTGATTTGTTTCACCATGTTCTGCTCTTGGCTGTCAAAAAATATTTTATTATTTTAATGTATTTTTTTTTCCCTTCATTAATTCACCCTGTCCATTACATAGAATGAACCAAGATTTATTGAAAAGATAACTTTCCAAAATCATAATCTACGAAACTAAGTCTTTCATACGATATATGATTCGTAATAAATGTGAAATGAAAAGATAACAAACACCGAAAACAAGACTCACGCACTACCAACAGACACTGGGAACTTTTATGTGAATTTATTCAAAGATTTGTCATTTTTGAAAAAGTTTTTACTTCAAACTATTGCAAAATAATAAAAATACAAAATAAACAACAACTTAGACATCTTTATCAGCTATTACTTCAATAAACAATAAAAAAAACTGTCGCACGCCTTCCGCACCGAACATAGAAATGGATTACTTTTAATTCATTCTATTTTGAATGAATTAAATGTAACACAAATGAATTTTAACTTTTTTATACAGTTCTGATTGGTTGAGAACCTTCATTCATTCAGTAAGAATACATGCGAAAGGATTTTGAACTTTATTCTGTAATATTATAATTTATAAACGGAAAAAAATTCACGCGGGCATAGAAGCGCCGATCCGCATTGTGGCAGTTTAAAATTAACAACGCTACAACATAGGTATATGAGGTAGTGTTGTTAATTATTATTTGTAGTTTACTGCAACGGATTCAATTGTATAAAATCAAAAGGAGGACATATGTACTAAATATTAAAAATAATTTTAAAATGCGATAAATGAGACAAAAGTTAATGTTTATACATAACATTTTTAATAAATAATACAAAAGCTTAGTAATAATATACACATCTTATAATTGAACGTAATACAACCTTATAGTCGAAGAATATTAATATGAAGATGAATAATGATAAATTTTTATGATGGGAAATCTTAAAGAGATGAGTTCTAATTTGACATAATACGTATACATATAATCTGCTGGGACCTATGGTTAATATAAACATGCAGAGTACAGATAAAATATTCACACCATCTCAGATGAAGTATAAGGTATTAAAGTAAATCACAGCAATGGAGAGTGCTGCTTTTACAAATATTAAGTTGGAAACTTTAATAATTACTCTAAAACCCTGATAATTCGAAATTTTTAAAACACACACGACCCAAAACGTCAATTTTATAGTTGATTAGCCATAAGTTAAGAATACCATGGTAATTTGAAATAATTTTTAGATCCTTGAATCAATACATTTTATGTGACATAATTAGATATATTTTTTTTAATTTATAAAAAACTTCTTGATAGCGCAAGTCTGCATGTGGTGTCCTTTATGTATTTTGCAGTACCTTATGGAATCCACTTTATCTATAGCAACATATTAGGTCACAATCCAAAAAATTGGGCAATCCTGTGTATGCTTCATGCTTTCTTCAATTGGTCGCCTTGGTATGCGCGGATAGTTTCAGTTTGTGCTAATTACTCGTACTTGAATGTGTTTAAAAGTACACTTTACTTTTTTAAATTCCCCCTTAGTTTGATTCTTTTTCAATAACCGTGTTTGTGTGGTTAAAATGTTTAATTTTCTTTGGAAGAAATTATTATTGACTATATCTATATGTATTATGAATGCGCTTAAAAAGCATTGAGTAATGCATTGTTTTTCCATTGCCAGCTTCAAAAATTAATCAAAGGCGAAATATATTTATATTTTCTTACATCAATTTTATTTTTTCCGCTGACAAGTATATTTCTAGGTTGGAAATTACGTCAAACTCGAACGCCTGCATGGCGATATATCATCTGTATTATGATTGCTTCAAAAATGTGGTACGCAGTGCTTGCACTGCCATTACCAGTTTCAAAAAATAACCAAATTGTATGATAAGCAGCAGGCAACGGGCAATAGCTAATCGCAGGCACTAATAGCTGCGCAGTGACCACTACTGACCACGCAGCCGCTATCCAATTGCAGTAGACCCATACACAGGGCGGTACAGCCGATAGCCAATTAGACACCAAAGGCGACGTAGCGGGCAATAAAGATCGCACAGCGGCCAGCACAGCCGCCCGCAGATCTTATTATTTCTGTGCTAGATTTTATTATTTCACATATTTGTGGACATTGTATTGTGTTGGCCTGTTGGAAAAAGGACAGGATCAAAAGTTAAAATTGAGTGAATATTTAAAGCTTCCAATATTCACTTGAATTCAAAGATAACTCATTTTCTATTACGTCAATCCAAACATGACGAATTGGAAAAAATGATTAGATATTTTCGAAAGTGAGAATTGTAAATGTCAATTTCGGATTCTTTAGTAATATAAATGGTGCAATCTTTGCATTAGCATAATGCTGTGTGAATTATGAAATATGCAGAAAAAGTATGTTTTTCATAAAATTAATGGCTTCTTTCATGAGTTTTACGATTTTTTGCAAATTTCGCAATAGATTCGCAATCAAACTTTACATTACCTTGAATTTTGAATTAACGGGATACTGTATAATATGAAATTTTTGTTTTTTTGTGTTTGTTTGCGTGTTTTGTGTGTGTTTTGGATTTCGAATTAATGAGCTTTATTGTGCATTTTTTTACAAACTATACCACACACTCTTCCAAAATATGATGACCTGACATACCTCCTTTACATCTGTAACCAACAGCACTCCAATTAACTCAAGAGGTAATGTCTGCAATTTATCGCAGACTTTTGTTCCAATGACAAAACGGAGAAAAACTTAAAAATAATATTACACAATTTTTCACATTTTCTGGTTCAAAGCTTTGCCCGTGTGCATAAAATATTTCTAAATACATATTTTTTCAAATATTACATACTACTGTGTAATTACATAATAGTAAAATATAATAAATAACAAAACAAACAAAAAAAAAAATTGTCTAATTTCACAGTCTGACGACTGTGAGCTTCTGGAAAAAAATGATAAAAAATTGATCCAATAAAATCTTGATTGACCTTTTGATCATAATTTGAAATCCACTTAAAAACACATGCATAATTAAAAAACATATCGATCACATGACATGTAAGCCTACTGCGTGTAATATTAATTTTCTGGAGTACAAATAAATAATGTTTTTATTATGGATCTTGGTGACCGTGCCCAGTTTTTAAACCAGTAAGAAACACTTGAATATAGCTTTATTCAAAATAAACTGTGTGATCAAAATATTTTAAAAATGAATAGATAAACTGATTTTCACAAAAAAATTCTGTCTGAGAAATTGTTTTATTGGAAGTATTACGAAACTTATGATATCAATTATGCTCAACATACTGGATAAAAAATACTACATGGGAAAAAGACAAATAAAAATACAACAGAATTATATGACATTAACTAAAGAATGTAATTTTTTAATCCAGCAAAGTAGGATTGAGCTTTCGCTAATGATATTCAAACCCAAATCCAACCCTTAGCACTCGAGTGCCGCCGCTACGGCGGCAAGAAACTGAAGTCTCATTTCTCAATATTTTTAATACACTGGGTTTTTTAGTTTTCAATATAATTTAACCAGAATCACATTAGTACAATTAAATAGCATTAAGTTAAGGAATTTTATCGAGAAACGAGTAATAACATACCAAAAAACTTTCGAGTGCAAAGGGTTAATGGCTTATAATTATATTTTTAAAACAGTGAATTAGTTTAGCCAATTTCTCCTATAATATCTATCTGGTATTTAAAAGTATGCATAACTGGATGTGATGATGGTCACAAATTATTTAGGTACATAAAACCATATTACTATGGACCAGCAAGTGCGTGTCATTTATTAGCAGTACCCTTTATGGCATATTCTGTCGCTGGCTAAACACACCTTCATTTACCTTTCAACCGATATTGAATACTGTATTGTATGACTGGCTTGTCATATATATATATTTTTAAACCTTTTGATATACCGTAGTCTCTCAGTTTCACATAATCACAGTTGACTTTTCACATTTTTTTAAATATCGCCCCAAATAATGAAAGCAGACCCTCCATCAAACACCCAAAGATTCAACTCATTTCACCCAAGGGTCAAGCTCCATCTCTCCGTGTTATTGCGTGGTTTCGTCCACCTCAAAGTTTATTTTCAAATAACCCTTATTTCCGGCTAAATTCCTCTGAAACGCAAGACCAGTGATTCTTGTGGCATTGTTCCATCACCACATCTGAACAACAAAAATAATGAAGATGAAGAATTCCGAGTATGGTACATTATATTCAGTGTATTTACAAAAAACGGCTGTGCAGTACAGTTTACTTAAGTATGTATGTAGTAATTTAGAAGCGATATTATGTACGAATTTCGCCATCCACGGGGAGCTAGGAAGGAGGTCTAGCGTATGTGCTAATTTACAACAGATTGCTAAATAAAAATATTAATGTTTGAAATTAAAGAATGTAATTGACAACAGTTCATATGAAAATAATCAACCTAGGGATGGGTAGCACAGACTTAGGTTTGATTTTGAAGTTCGAGTAAGAAGTTTTAAGTTTGACAGGTTTGAAATGAATGAATTGAAAATCACTTAGAAAGCTCATTATTCATAATTGTGAATAACTTAACGTTTGTTTAGGTTTTAGAGCTTTCTGATTGTTTGAATTCATTATTTTCAAAACTGTCAAACTTAAAATGTGAAAATTCGCGGCATTTCAATGTTGCACAATAACTGTCAAGATACAGAAATAGCAAAATTGCTTAATTCAAAATACATACGGCCGATTAAAAGAATTTCAACCACTAAATGTGATGCTTCCTTGTTAAAAATTATACATAGTAAACAGATCTTATGCAAAAATGTATATTTTATTCATATTTTAATGGAATAGCTAGTTCAAATTATTTCGTCATAATCGTAGAATAACGACGCATGTGATTTTTCACAAGTTTGCAGGAAAACAGTTTGGAGTTTTATTTAGACACAATGTCATAGCTCGATAACTACAAAAGATTTTCCTTTGAAACTTGGGATATTAATTGATACCTTTCAAACCTCAAATATAGTCAGCACAGTACAGCAACATTTTTACACATGCTGCATTGTTCTACAATCGCAAATCAGAACCGTTGTTATACCGACTTAGTATTTTATAAATTAATGAGAAAAAATATCATTTTTATATACCATTAGATGGCTTCTTTTTTTCACTTTTTAACAATCCAAAAAAGTCAATATGGAATTTTTTGCACATCCGTCATTGTTCTACGATGATGGCGATTTGTCAAGCACATTTCACACTCGAGAATATTTTGTAGTTTGGGGCAACAGTTTTTTTGTAAAATCTACTTTTAACTAATAATGTGAATGACTTATAAAATAATGAAATATAATATAAAGTTTTAAAATAAAATTAGTTGAATAGCTCAACTCATAGAGCTAAATGACTGGGGCAGTAGAGATCAACAGGTGATAGCGGAAAATTACTAAATCTACAACAGTTTTTTTTATATTTCTATCAATCCCAACATTTGCACTGTTTTAACAACATTGTCATAAATTCTCATATTAAGTATTCATTAAATACACATTGTACCGGACTAATTTGATTACAAAAACACATAGAGTAAAAAATTTAACTGAAATTATTTCATCATCTAAAACCCCTATCCATTTTGCAAAAAAAGCCTACAATGCTGACATTTTTCAAGTGTATACTGTGACAAGAATGATTTCAAACAAATACATATTATATATAATTAATAAAATAAATTAAATCAAATGGTATAAGAACTTCTCTTCGCCCTTACTTTGGATATTTCAACGACCCGTGCAAAAAAAATTCAGCGACTATTAGACGTTTCTTGACGGACATGTTTTTCAAACATTTAAGTCCTGAAAATGATCATGCAGTTAAGCAATTAAAATAGAATTTAAATATTCTTTACATATTTTATGAAATTCGTGTACACATTATGGTTCGGAACCGTGCGCAGAATTTTATGATTTTTAATTTGGTAATACATATATAAAAATGTCATTAGCTTTGTTAAATAATGAATGGAAATATCATGGTGGAAATTCTCGGTTAAAATTGCAACTATGTACTTGCCCTAAAAAATTGCCTCAAGAGGTTAAAAGAGATTTAAAAACAAAAAAAATTATTGGAAATCTCATTTAACAAAGAAATCCACACTTTTATTTGATATACAGTCACTTTATATAACTGACTCATGAAATGGGCTAAATGGACCGGATTTATTATAATGTAAAAGTGTTATTATGTAACACCGATAATCATAATTCTTTTATTGAAACAAACTTTGTGTAAAATTGTTTCAACAAAAAAGTGTTAAATGACATATACGAGGGTTGTCTGAATACTTTCCGACCTTAACGTGAAGATGGCAGCTCTTGTCAATAAAAGTTAGGGAATATGGCTGCGCATCTTTTGACAGGTGCTCACCAAAATTTCAGACATTTTGGACGAGTGGTTGTTGTTTGAAAATCGTTTGAGTGAGTCGATGTGTGTTTTTGCAAAAATGGAAAAAATCTAGTATTAATGTAGTAATGTTGAGTAGTAATCTTATTAAATATTTGTTTTTGAGAGGCAATACGCCTACGCAAATCAAAGATGGTTTGGACGCTGTGTTTGGGGACTCTGCGCCATCATTTACCACCGTGAAATTTTGGACAGCTGAATTTAAACGTGGCAATAACCACCGCTCAATGCACCGTCTCACACCTCAGCAGTTGCCGTGGCGAAAATCCACAAATTACGGTTTGAACTGCTTGACCATCCTCCTTACTCACCTGAACTAGCCCCAAGTTACTTGCACAAATTGCACTCGGACAGAGATTTTCGTAAAAAGCGGAGGTCATCACCTTCGTAAACAATTATTTTGCAGAGAAAGAGGCTGAGTACTATTTGAATGCATTAAAGAGATGGGAGCATCGCTGGGAGAAGTGTGTAGACTTACAAGGAGACTATGTAGAAAAATATTAATAAATTTAAAGAAAAAAAGTCTTGCATCTTTGTTAGGTCGGAAACTTTTCAGACCACCCTTGTATATGTATTTATGTATTTTCAACTCAAATCTATCCAAATTGGATAAAAACAATTAAATGATATCGACTCCAGTTTATTCTCCATCTTTAATGTTCAGCAGCTTCTTGCAATTCAATTTTAAAGCCATGTATTCACTAGGGGACAAATTGTCCCTCAACAGCATGCGCAGCATAGAGTCTACGTGACGTTGCAACGTCGTGCACTGTTCCGCGACCTCGCGCACAACATAGCGCGGCATTTCTACGTGCCGTGGCAACGTTGCCATGCGCACGGTACCCGAGCGTACTCACTGCAACATTCTGCGGAGCGTCAGTACCACGTGGTATGTTTACAAGTGAATACGCATGCGCTGTATCTGTCAAGATGACAATGCGGGGAAACGAAATCGTTCTCGAACTCATCGAGCTGTATCGATCGAAGATCGCATAGAATGTCCGTCCTTCTTTCTCTTTGCAGTAAATAATTTCGCATTCTCCTCTTTTTTCTCCTCTTACTTTTCGATAAACTCATTAACATAAACAGATACGCGGCTATCATCATAACCTCATAGGCGATATATTTCCGCGACGTCTGGAAAACAATAATTATTTGCAAAAAGGACCTTGTTTTTAATAATATTCAATTTACTACAGTAAAACCTCGTTAATTTGAAATTGCGACCCAAAAAAACATTTCGAATTGCGCGGAACCCCGTTTTCGCCAAATGTGATACTGCAGCTGTCATCCAAAACCTCATCGGATGACATTTCCGCGACAAGATATGCGAGTCCCGGTGTGTGCACGTCAATTGACCGCGTCATTGTCCCCGAAACATGAGCGTAGATGTTGATGCGACATGTCGAGCGGAATGTTTCGCGATTTGTCCCCTAGTGAATACATGGCTTAATGCTGTGCTTATGTTTCATGTTTTGAGTCCAGATACTTTCAGTACAAGATTTTGATTTTAGCACCTTTTTTCCAATGGATTATTTTGTCCAGCTTATTGTTACATGAAATAATAAAAACAATTTGAATTCATCAATTAATAAGGTTTTACACTGACATATTGAACATATTTTTCAGAAAATTTAGCCCATTTGATTGAGTGTGTGAGTTTCATTTTATGAAACTGTCTAACTTTTTTTGAATTTCAAGTACGCAGTTGCGGTTAAAAAGCATAATGACTATATTTATTCAAATGGTAACACTACATAAATAATCTATAACTATATAACAAAGTATAATTGCTTTCAATTAATACTTTCATATATTTTACAACATTTTATATTAGTTCCCAGAAAAGTGTAAAATCTAAGTTCTATTGTGATTGTTTGTGTTCATTTTTAATGTTACAATCATATTTTACAAGTGGTGGTACACTCTGTGCTTGTACTGCAGATTTTTAAAGGCGTTGAAATAATGTTTATTATTGTGATAATTATATGGTACAACAAAACCACTTTCTATTATTAACGAATGAAGCAACTCTTAATAAAGCCCAGGTTTAGAATGGGTTATTCTATTCGGCAGCGGGTTCAGCGGAATATTCTGCAGTCATGGTCAACACATAACACCAGTAACAATATTGTCCACGACGGTACAGTCCCAATCATGAGATCCTGTAATCAAAATCTGAGAAAAAAAATTACTCCTTACACCTTTTTAACAATAGTCTTGTGGTTCACATCTACTCCTTCGTATATTTTACACATTAAAAACAATGATTTTAAAAATTACAATTTATCCCTAAACTTGTAGATTTTTTTATGTGTTTTATTGATTTTTAATATATTTTTTTAAATGGAATTTTACTTGAACAGGTAAACGATCCAGAAGAATCCTGAACTAGAATCTTGAAGGAGTGCCTATTTTTAAAATAATTATTATGGAATGCTTTATTTTAAGTTAAATCAAAAAAGATTTGTCAATTTAAACAATTACTTTTTAAAAATTATACAGAATACATTTTCCCACAGGGAAATGGCGTGATGGTTAGTTAATTCAGAATACATTCTACCTAAAATATGGAACCCATTGTATTATATGTAATACACGCATATAATGTGAAGAA
Organism: Agrypnia vestita; assembly: GCA_016648135.1. Taxonomy (NCBI): domain Eukaryota; kingdom Metazoa; phylum Arthropoda; class Insecta; order Trichoptera; family Phryganeidae; genus Agrypnia; species Agrypnia vestita. The sequence continues at coordinate 11,001 of JADDOH010008298.1, forward strand.
ATATAAAATTCCACATCGTTCTGGGTTTCACGCATAAGGAAATGAATACATATGAAACACAAATACATATTAATATAATAATGTACTTAAAAATTAATTTAGAGTCAGCAGATTCGCTTTTGCAAAATAGATATTCGAGTTACTAAATATAATAAGTACACATGTAATTGATTCTAAACATTAAACATCATTGTTAGTTTAGAATGTTTATTATCGCACTCGTTCGCCTCACACAATAGTGGATATAACACCAGGGGTACATTGCGTGCCACTTGGTTAGGCAAGGATAATTATTAAAGCTATAATTTAGATATTAAAATTTAAAATTGTACTCTTTATATTGTATGCACACTCCCACATGGAGATGGTACTTTTCATTTCGTAGCGGAACATAGTAATATAACATTTTTGATTCAATGCGCAAAACAATGAAACCTTTCATTTTTGTGTCACATACAAAATTGAGAAGTGTCACATACAGAGAGGTGAAATGTTTACATAGATTAAACAATATTTAAAATATTTTTGGGACGGTTAGTGTAAGTAAGGTTACAAACAATTAATTTGCCATAAATGTTACAATTATTTTTTAAAGAAGTTTTCAAATACTTTATTCTTGACTTACTGTCGGGGCTCAATAGCATTCCTGTTTTCTTTGGGCTTTTAGTAGTATTACAACTCTAGAACAATAAAATTACCTGTAAATAAGATTTAAAACTACCAAATTTGAAGTTATCATCTACATTCAAAACACGTTACGTTAAATTTGGCCAGAAAAGTGTCCTCAATATAAGTTTTCAGGAAAAAGTTAAAATTTTTCACTAGGAAGAGCGTACAGACTGTCTCCAAACTATGTAAAATATAGTAAAGTACGGAAATTTTATGTATGCACCATCTGATAGATAAAATACATATATACACAATATATTCACTATTTTTAATAAAGCGCATATATATCGTTGGTTATTCAATCTACGGTTTTTCACAGGCTCGCATGATGGAGAAATATTATAACGACAAGCGATACTGTCAACAAAATTACTATTTCACAGACCGCTGTGACGCAAACCATTTAAAACAATCTACATTTTAGCTTTAACACAACCACGATATTGTATGTAGTTGCACTAGATGCACTTATACTTAACTTACACTAATAAAACATTATATTTAGAGACATTCTGTACTTTCTTCTGAAAAAATAATATTTCTTGAAGATTAAGTAATATTTGAACTGTATTGTATGAGTTGATTCAAGATGTTTCAAGCGAGCCCTCCACAAATGCACTGTGCGCTACAAATATCACAATACTCCTTGTTTTATCACAACACAGTGGATGATAACTATTTTAATATTATTATTGTGTATATACAATACTTACAAAATTAATTAAAATTCCAATGGATCAACATTCTATTTTGACTTCAAACTTCTGACCGCTATAAATAAAGATAAATAATTGCACTTGTGTATTACAAAATAAAACATGAGGACGAAATTATATAAAAAAAATATTAAGCTAAGAAATTCAATTTACTAAAGTATTAAAATATTATAAATAAACAACAAAGATTCTTAATAATAAATAAATAAATAATATTTAAAGACTCTTTGCGTACATGCAGTCAGTAGTTTGAGATGTCGCAATAATGTTAACATTAATGGCTGAATATAAAAAGTGTAAAAGCTGTTGTAAAGCGTGATGAATATAAGGGAGACTGATGTCCCACATAGGGAACTTGTAGACCCTGTTTGGCAATGAATGATATGATGAGGAGGTTGTTAGCAGTCCTCCGAGTAGTAGTGTGGCGTGCTGAGATAGTCCAGCAACCGGCGAGGGAGGGAAAGATCATTGATTAGATCTCTCCGTACAACTTTCAGAATCACAAACCTGTCAAAATCAAAAGAAAATCAGTCTCAATCGTAGTTTCTGTCAACCTTTCCTACACAAAGTATAAAATCCTTGAATATTATCTTTAAAATTACTTTTTTTAATGAAGACATGTTTTAATATGCATCTTAAAAATTATGTATATGCATAAAAATCAAAAAATTTCTATTATTTTGGGATTTTGGGGATTTTTACTAATTCTAAATTACTATAGAGATGCGTCATCACCGTTATCAATACTCATCTGTGTGATCTGCGCGTCTCGCACATGTACCCCTTCCACGTCTCATGCGACTGTGTATTCAAAACAAAAAACACTGAATATTCATTCGATATTCAATGTGAAAGTTGTGTATTTTCGAAACTTTTGAATACGGAACCGTTTTAGGCCAAAAATCTCTAAAATAAGATAACGACGATTCGTTCAAAGACATTTATCTGTTATTTTAGCTATTACAAACCTATAAATTGTTACATTTGTATTAGGTACTTCAAAAACAAATATTAATAATTTAACTACATTAAAGTATTATCAATTATTTACCATCTCCCTAAACATCGTATTATTGTACATATTTATATACATTTTTAACCAATATGTAAATATCAATTATCATAATCATGCCAAAGAAGTATAACTTCTACAGTGCGTTTATGAGTATACGATTCTCCAATTTTTTTAGTTAGTGTCAATTTTTATTTTATTTATCCCTGCATTTCTGATTGATTTTATGTGATGTACCAAAAGGTAAAACTGACTCAAAGGCATCTGGATGTTTATTTGCCTAAAATAGAAAGACAAGGAGAAGTGCACATGCTGATGACTGCCCAAATGCACCAATAATGGAAAAGGGAAAAGTATAATATCAAACCGAAACTCCAATTACGAAACCGTTATTTATACTTAGTTATTATAAACTCATGGGCACTGTAGACGACTGATATGACAATAGCATTTGTAGAATGTTTCTTTGAAAATTGCATTCCGTACAATTGATGCTGTATTAATAAATTCTTACACCATGTATATGTTACAGTGAATCTGTTTTTCTAGTGAGTTCATACATTTGCTGCATTTTAGAGAAATTATATACAAGGTCATTCTTATCATATCCAAGCAGATTTTCACCAACAGAAATGAATAAAATATTTTAACTGATGTCTTACTAGTGAATGTATTTGTTATTTGTTTCCGAACTTAAATGAAATTTGGCAGATTGTCCACGATCGCACGCATTTCTCCAACATAGACAATATATCGGTGAAACCATCTATATTTTGCACGCGAGAGCACGCAATTTGCATGGAAAGTATAAAACCGGAACTTCACATCGCAATTACTTTTTGATGAATTTAAGAATGTTATATACGTACGCACAACCAGCGTTGCCAACTCTACGTATTTTTACGTAGATCTACGTACTTTAAGCTTTTCCTGCAATCCTACGATCTTCAGTCCCGGTATTTTGTATGAATTAACAAAATTACAAATTGTACAATTTTACAAAATAACAGCTCATTAGGCTGAATGGGTATAATTTCCTTTTCATTTGTGAAAAAAAGCTAAAAAAATGTTCTGTTTCTTTCATACTACCGCAGACTCGCTTCCGCAACACAACACTCGCGTCATTTATTTTATAAACAAAGTTCCCATTACTTAGAGCTGTGACTATGTAAAACGAAATGTCTCGTCTAGAAGGGAGAAACTTACATAACCAAAGTGTAATCTAATCTGAAAACTGAAAATAATAAAGAGTGGTTTTGAATTTTATCTTCCGGTATTGTTCAGCTTTCTGCTAAGCAGTGACAGTGATGAAGAGCGGAATGTTACTCCCACTAAAAAAATAAAGCTGCATTCTGAACAAAAATACAAAACACTTGTGGGAAACTCACAAAAAATTTTCGCTTCCCCTTTGAAGATGAGCAGAGACAAAGATTGAAGAACTTAAGGTTTATAAACCCTGAGGCATTG
>JADDOH010008299.1:0-134806 GCA_016648135.1 Agrypnia vestita
ATTCCAATTGAAGCTCCTCTAATTTGGTAGCCGTCTGTTGTGCAGTGTGTGGTCTAGCGTTATCATGAAGCAGCAGTGGCCTCGAGCGATTAACCAGCCTCGGTTGTTTAGCAGCTAGCTTTTCCATCATGGTTTGCAGTTGCTGACAATAGACATCTGCCGTAATCGTCTGGCCAGATTTAAGAAAGCTGTAGTGAACGACACCAGCACTAGTCCACCAAACGCTCACAAGTAATTTTTTGGAGTCAATTTTCGCTTGGGGCATGGTTTGGCTGGTTCGGCAGGGTTCAGCCATTGCGATGAGCGCTTCTGATTATCGTACAGGATCCACTTTTCATCTCAGGTAATGATTATAATCCCTTCATTATTGTGCCGGTTGAGTAATGCAACGCAGCAGTCAACGCGCGTTTGTTGATTTGCTTCACTCAATTCGTGAGGTACCCACCTTTCAAGCTTTCTCACCTTACCAATTTGCTTCAAGTGGATTAAAACAGTTTTATCACTAACACCGCAGCCTGCAGCTAACTCGGATGTGGTTTGCGATGGATCCGCTTCCACAATAGCCTTCAATTCTTCATTATCAACTTTGGTCTCCGGCCGTCCACGTGGCTTGTTCTGCAGGTCGAAATTTCCAGAACGAAAACGTTGGAACCAAAAACGCACTGTGTTTTCTTTTGCGGCACCGTCGCCCATACACATCTTCGAGCCGTTTCTGCAGCACTGGTGCCACGGTGGAACTCGTACTCGTAAATAACGCGATATTTCAAGTTTTTCATTTTGTAAACTGAGTGACGCAAAGAAAAAAACAATTGAGGAAAAAACAAATGAATTATAATTTTCAAAACACAAATACATGAGTAAATAGCTGTATAAATTTGGATTTGGAATTCTTAACCAAAGAGAAGATATTTGAGATAAAATTTGCCAGTACGGCAAAACGCCAATTTCATATGTAAGGACATAATATTAAACTGTACTACGAGAAATCGAACTAGCTTAATGGTTTCCCGGGAAAACGCTTGACCAACCAACCACTTGATCAAAATGGGAGACTTTCACCACTGAACAAAATAAGCACTTAGTATCATCAAGAACCAATTTCAATACTATTTTTTATAAGTATCGCGTGAGGAAAATTATACGTTTTGTTTTTCAATGTTCGTCAGCCAATATACGAAAATACGCGAGGTTTACGCTCATGACGTTGTTTCTCGTGATTAAATTCTCTGTTCTATATTTTCCCTCGTATTTAATTAAAATACGTCACGTGTAGTGTATTTTAACATTATAATTATTTATGAGTTTACTGTATCAGGTTGTTCTGAAAATAATGCGAGATTTTGATGAAATCATTTAATGTTCTTCGGTTAAATTTTTTTTTCTATTTGACCGTTAATAATCTGCCATATTTGTTTATTAAATCAGGCACATGATTTACATTACTTTGATTCCTCAGACGTCGGATTAATATGAGAGGACGAGTATTTTATATGTAAACATTATAATTACTAGATGTAACCCGTCAAAAATTGCGGTACTTTAACATCTCGGTTCCTAAGGAATAAAAAAAATTTCGTAAAAAAAAATCGTTAAAAAAAATTGGTAAAATTTTTTTTTAGATTAAAAAAACAGACAGAATGACGGACGGAAAGACAGACAACGAAATGATAATAATTGGGATTATTTTGTGCGATCATCATGTAGATAATGAACGTGTCCAGATTGTGGAATTATTAAACTTTAATGTGTACAACCTGAGATACAAATTATTTATAACTCAAATTTTCGTAAGAAACGCTTTAGTTATAACTCAAATTTTCGTAAGAAACGCCAAAATATGTCCCCCTTAATCATTACACCTGTACATACTGGTAGTAAAGCAATCGCCCATCGTCGTAGCAATTAGCCGACAAAAACAACATATAATTGAAAACTCAAAATATTCATAAAATGTTTGGCATGTGGCGAGCGCATTGTCAATATAAAAAAACAGCAAAAAAGTCGTATGAAAGCAGCGATATGTACAGATTATTTTAAAATACATATGCAGTAACGAGTAGATGTATTGTTAGGATTATTTAATATTCGAGTCACCTCAAGGAAATAATGTTTATAATATTTTTACTCATTTAATAATCTATATGTGTATTTTAAAATAATCTGTACATCTCGCCAGTTCGTACGATTTTGCTATTTTGTTGCTTTTGAAGTTTTTTTTTCACATTTTCGTTTTCTGTATATTAATATATAAACTGCGCTATTCTGAAAATAGCAATATTTGGATGTCAGATCTTCATCCCAATCTTGACGGGTATGTATAACATTGTATTGCCGTCAATTTCGGTGTTTTAAGTTTGACATATTTGAAATGAATGAATTCAATCAATCAGAAAGCTGTAAAACGCCAACAAACGTTAATTTATTCACAATCACGAATAACTAGTTTTCTAATTGATTGAATTCATTCATTTCAGACCTGTCAAACATAAAACGTCAACAAAACAATGTCACAATGTTATACAATAACTGTCAAGATACAAAAGTAGCAATATTGCTTAGTTCACAATACGGATGATTATATAATATGTATATAGATTATATATTAATATATATAATGACATGATAACAATTATATTTGTATAATTATTTTAACTAATTCTTGTTTAACATTTTCCTCATTAACAAAAAATCAATCATCAAAAAATAATGTAATAAAAGTAACCACAAAAATGCCATGATTAGTCGTATACAATTTTTGAAAAAATATATGTTTATAAATTGTGAGCTGTGGTGCTGGTTCCCTAAATTATTTACAAAGCCGGGAGTTGGCACGATGGTATTTGATATCATAAATTTTTTATATCCCATTTTTACAACCAGAAAAATTTATTCCCTCTGTAGGTCGGTATTCCTGAGTCTCATATACGATTCTTTCTATGCCCTTGATCTGACTCTCATTTTGCAAAACTGGACATTTCAACTTCAAATAGCATAATATATTCCGCTAGCTACGCCGTCGCGTAAACACATAAATCTACAAAATTCGTTTCTGAAAATGACATAACATACTATTTGTTGAGTTATCTAAACGAAATACATGTTATTCTAAATTTATTTACTAATAAACTATATTTATTTATAACTTAAATACTGAAAATGAATAAAGAACTAAGTTCCAGAAATAAAATATTTAAGACAAGTATACAGATTAGTACTATATGCCTTCGCCAATACGTTAAACATCACTAAAGTCCTATCTGTGTTAATTTCCTAGTTATATATATTTTTTAAAAATAGATATGCGAACACGGAATACGTGTCACATCAATATTATTACTATTTTCAAACTAAGCTAAACGCTTGTGCTGTGAAAATAGGACTAACTTGCTAAGTCTGGAGCGAGGTTCGAACCCGCGACCTTTGGATCACGAGGCGAGTGTCCTAACCACAAGAACAGCAAGCTACTCGGAATATGGGAATGCATATCGCATAAGTATTAAGTGCCGCGTCATCTATACAAATACATAAAGAGGTTTGTAACTTTGGATGTAGGAGGTAATCTTCGAAACCCCTCATCCGATTTCAAAAATTCTTTCACCAGTATCTAGAACGGACTTTCAGGGTGGACATAGGCTATATATAATCCTTTTAAAATTAAATGACTTTTCGTGGTGACCTATTTTACAACTAAAGTCGACGAAAAAATGGTCGAGCGATGCGTTTTTTCGAACGCTGCCTTAACGGTAAGAGATATTTAAATTCTTCCTATGGAGAACTTGTAGAACTCAAAGAGTTCAATAAAAAATCCGTGATGACATATATCTATATGTTAAGGTCAACACACACATTTATAAATTTTTATAGTATTTTATAGTTTTAAATATTAAAATGATTAATTAACCTACGTGAGGTACCTACTGGCGTGTACCAATGTTGAACATATGTGTAAAATAGCGCATAAAGAGCGAAAAAGTCTATATTCCCTTTTCCTTGTATCTTAAAATAAACTTTCTGGCACTTAGCTTAGCTATGTTTATTTCCAGTACTCACTTATTAAGATACATTTCTATAGTCAGTTACAGCTGTATAGCCCAGCTTCGCGATAACAGTGGATATAATGCTAAAAAATATAAAGTACTAAAATAACAAAAAAATATTAAAAAATTACATTAACATATTTATACCTATGAAATAAAACTAACTTCACTGAAAGCACATAATGGTGGAAAATATTGAAACGTTTTGAATTTTTATAATAAAATTTAAGTGTGGTTAAAACAAAGTGTTTTATTTTATTTATAAAATGTTGCCACAAATGTGATTTGAAAAATTTGAAGAAGGAGAAATAAAGTTTAATTTAGTGTTAATTTAAATAATCATGTTGCTCTATAAAGTATAATTCATAATATACTTTATAGTACAATATCAATTGAAAAGAAAATGATATTTTTGACGCGATTGTAATCCTTTGATGAAGTCAATTGTTGCTTTGACTGTTTGTCACGATTGTTTTATAGAAAACTGTTGCTGGCCCGCTACCACACTATTTCTCCCCTAATTTAACGAGTAATAAATTTATTACATTCTCATTTTTGAGGGCTCTTGTAAGGGATGTTTTAAAACACGTGCACGCTTTAAATGAAGAGATTTTCGTGTTAATTTAGTTCCGTATTCGAAAGGGCGAAGGGTTGCGATCTTCGTGTCACTGTCCCTCGGACGTGAGCCGATGGAATTAATGATGCATTTAATTAATTAAATTCCCTCCTACGATACGTTCTGCGCTCCTGATGGATGCGTGTCTCCTGTTCACTCGCGCTCGTCCCCCAGTGGGTGCTGGCTGCTGGCTGCTGGCTACCCTCGGAGAGTAGACCCTTCGGTAATTGCGGCTAGCCAGTGTTTGCCTTCTACTTCTACCCTCGCCTAAGTATCCCTCCCCTCCCCGCTTCAGCCGGCCGCCGCCCCCCACTCGACCGCTTGGAGCGTTTGTTTCGATTTTTTATTCGCAACTCTCATCCCTTTGTCTGCTGGGTTTAGATACTTCGGCCGAGCTACTCTTAAATGGATGACACGTCGTCAAAATGTGGAGATATTTCAACCGTCGTATTGATAAAATTTCTTACCTCAAAGGAAGTTTTCTCGTCGTTAATCTTAGATATCACCCCTTGTTCTCATTATAAAAACTAACTAACTAACCGTCACGCCGATTGATATAACGATATAGAGGATACAACGCCACATTCTTCTGTCCTGGTACGCCACTTTTGATTCAGTACGCTCTTCGGTTGTTGATGCTTCTAACGAACCCACCCTCCAATATTTAGTTTATCTTGTCATAGCAGGATGCCTTATCTTCCGCGGATACCTTCTGTGTCTGTTGCCTTCAACACTCGCCTCATAAATTTTCTTTACCGTGCTTTCCACAAGGCCAGACCATTTCAGTGATCCTTTCTTTATTCTATCTTTTTCGCTACAGTCAGCATCACATTCACTTGTAATTCGTTCATTCTCTACAGAGATTTTCTAGACAAACGTCTGAGCGACCGTTTTCAATCTACTTTCGTTCTTTTTTTGCAATTCCATACTCTAATTCCATACATCAGGATTGGCACCAGAACTCCATTATGTACCGCTTTGTATACTAATTTATACTCATTATAATAAGGCTGTTTTATAAGTAAGACGCAAAATGAAAAAACGAGACGTACGCGTAAAGTTTCTACGAGTAATGTGTGACTAGAATATGTGCTCTCCTAATATTTATTTGTAATCCCTAATGTATCGGACAATAAATGTCAAAACAAAATTTGGACAAATAACTTTTTTTACAAGGCTCCTTTGTTATTTAATGTTCTTCCTGAAAACATTACCACTTGAAAAAATATATTAAGGGTGTTATTAAGGGTGAGTGATAATAATGATATTTAAATGTTTTGGATACCCATTTTATCATAGTCAGTGTGGACATTCTTACTTTTTTTACTGACACGAAATTATTCCGTGCAGACATTATTGATTGTTTTGTCCACTGCATGTGCACAAGTATCTAACTGTAGAAAACAGGTTTCAATTTATTTATGTTCTCAATAGACTGTATTTTTTTTACCCTTTTTTACATTTCTTCTTTTTCACATTGGTTTATTTTTTATTTCCTATTGTATTCAATTTAATTTATTTATTTTTTCTATTATTTACACTTTCTATCTATATATATAATATCTAAGAAATATATTATTTTTTAAAGTATTTTGTCCTTATTTTTTCATAATACTGCTCATCTCGGTACTGGTTCATTTTAATAGACAAAATGTCAAGACAGCTGTCAGTGACAACGTTACATAATCCGATCTATTTTGATGATACTATTTTGGTGATTTATGAACACTTGTCATTGAATGGCTCAAGACAGGAAACAAAAATTGCATTTTGTGTTTCTATGTAGACTCGTACATAGAACATGGTGCAATATTACTTTTCAACAGTTACAACCTAACATACAAAAGTAATGGCATATAAATCATTTTAAATCAAAATAGATATTATAGATATATCGATATTTTGTTACACATAGTATACTTGTAACATAATTCTATTTTATATATACTATTTTTAAATATTATTGCCGAAGTTCTTGATTACACAAAATTATTGGAAAATTTTTTAGAATTGGACTAGTAGTTAAAAATTTAATTAAATTAAAAAAAAATTCTAATAATTTTGTGTAATCAAGAACTCGAGCAATAATATTTAGAAATATTTTTTTAAATAATTTAGAAAACCAAAACAAAAGACATCATTCTTTTTGATATTTTGACATATATAAGACATCCTGACACTGGAAAGGTTTTCCGAAACATGTAGGTGTAATTAATGAATATAAGTAGATTAAAACAAATAATATTTTTTTAATCAGTTAAATGATTATTTATGAAATTTTTACTAATTTAAACCCTGAAATATTTCCAATAATTTTCTATCTTCAATGTCTTTTTACCACATCTTTTATCCATCATACATTTTTAAATATATTTACAACAAGATTTGGCTATAGTTAGTAATACAAACGAAACACAAATTTCATTTTTTTCCCTGGTATAATAAAGGGTCCTGATTATATAAATGATGTCAAATTTTGGCGCAAGCAAATTTAAAAGCAGTTATTTTACGTTAAAAAATGATACATTTTTGACACTTCACGCCATAGATGCCCATATAAAATATATGTTTTTGCCGTTTTATTCATAGAAATTGACAAATCACGTTTATCATAAGTGGGCCCATTCATTATCTTTCATGTCAACTATACGATCCTGCATTACGCCAGCGCGGCGCGGCGGCCTGCCGTGCAATATAATGAATGCCCCGCATTAGCTAAGAAAAAATCATTGTGAAATTGAATTTGGGGATTATTGTTCCCAAGAGCTTATCTCCGTTTTTAACACAAAATTGGCCTTTTCCCCACCGGATACGATAAGGAAGGATAATTTTCTATGGTTTGTTGTGTCAAAAATGTTTCGTTTTAAACTTAAAATAACTGCTTTCAAACATGCTTGCGCCAAAATTTGACTCATTTATGTAATCAGGACCCTTTATTACGCCAGGGATTTTTTTTTATAAAATTAGTGAAACGTTTGTATTACTAACTTATTCCCAAGATTTTGCAAACTAGAGATAATAATTGTATATGTAAAGACTTTCATACATGTTTCCCATACAAATAGAGACTTTTATAATTTATCTTGATTAATGTTTATCCTTTTTCGGATAAAAACAAGTAATTGTGTTCTTAGAACATACATATAAAAATAATGTTCATTACTTAGTCATCTCCCGACTCCTTTGCCTGACTATTTTGTGTTAAAGTACCGATAATAAGTTGCAACAATGCGGCCATTCGGAAGTACGGGTGGCTGCCCGGGTCGCCAGGAACGGATCCACCGCCACACCCCGACCAGGCACGCTCGATGACCTCAGATCCTCGCAAAAAGGCTGCGGCTTACACCGGCGGGGTTGTTTTTCCATCCCCATCGGGCGCGGGGTACAGCACCCGACCATGCCGGCTGCTGTGGGGCATTCCCGACCTCGGTTGCGCAGTAGGCTTAAAGCATTACGGGAGATTTATCTGTGCGCTCTCGCGGGCTGGTGCATACTTGCAGCGGCAGAGCCCCGTTAAAAATTCATCAAAAACCATCAAGCCTGTATTAAGTCCGGACTCGCGTCGCACCCACACAACTACAATACATCATCATCATCATCTTCATCCCCTTTTCCCAGCGGGGTCGGATCTTGTGCTGCTTCCGTATGAGTTAACCAGTCCAGACCTATTCTGTTTTCACACACATTTTTTGTTGCTTCTTCCAGCTTAATCTGGGGTAACCCACCGGTAGTCTTCCTTCCAGGGTTGCCAAATAACGGGATACTTCTCGGTATTCGTTCCTCTACTATTCTTAGCACATGTCCAAGCCACTTCATTTGTGATTTTTCTATATGTAGCAGTAGTAGGGGCTCTATGCCGAGTGTGTGCCTCATGTCGGTACTTTTCACTCTGTCCATTAGTGTGACTTAGAAAACTATGGCCATATATTAGGGTGGGTATGTATTTTCAGTATACCTTTCTATTTAATATCACAGATCTATGTTTTGAAATTGAGACATCATATTAAATGAAATTAAATATTATTATTGTAAAATTGTATAAATATTAAAATTTTCTTTCCTATTAACTTACCGCATTATAAAATGATTCATTTGTGAGAAGTGACACCTTCAAAAATGTTACCTGGTTAGGTTTTCATGGCTTTGCATTAGTTTTCTGGGATATTCTGCCGTATTTCTACGACCTTTCTAGCGGACGTTTTGGATGGCATTGTCTGTCTCTTGTCTGTCAAGACTAGAGAAGGAGTATACGGGACAAACAGCGCGTAGAATTTCGAAAAGAATTGATGAGCACAAACGAGCATTCAAACTTGGCCGTGCAGGAAAACCAGCGTTTGATGAGCACTTTCTGGATACCGGCCATCACTTTGCATTCGAGCCGTAGGAAAACTCAAGAGTCACGAGGTATGTCTTGTCAAGAAGGTGTTCGAGATCTATACACACCCAGTGAACTTCTATAGGGATGATGGTCTCAAACTTAGCACCTTTTGGTACCCGGTGCTTTAAAACCAATCTCGTCACGGATTCCGCAAAGAAAGTGAATCGACAATAGATGAAACAGACCAACAGACACATAACACAAGACAACTCGCGACAATACATGTCTCCAGCACGGTATTGCCACGGAATACGTAAACACAGACACGCTCTGTTTTCAACACGGTATTGCTAGTCATTACTTGACACAACACTGACGATCATCCTGCTTTCGACACGGTATTGCAAGCCGTTACTTGACCACAAATCATCAACACAAATAACAATATGATGGATCTTACGATAGGTCCGAAACTCGGCCAGAAAGATCGTAAAAACCCGTCAGAATATTCTAGATAAATCAAATCAGAAGATGTTAACTGTGTATTGCTCACACAAGTTTTTGTAATTGGTACATTTTCTGAATGCATTTACCACGCTTATATTAGCTTCAACTGTTTGTCTGAACGAAATTTTATAATCGATACCCACTTTCCAATATCTAATCGAACTGAAATTTTGCATACAGGCGTATTCTCAATGACAATACGTAAATCGATTCAATAATTATTAATCAATTAATCCATCACGATTAATTAATTAAATGGGAAATTTGTAAATGAGTTTCTTATCGAAGTTATTTTTACACTGGGTGATATTAAGACAAAATATAAAAAAGCATATAAAAATATTTAAAAAAAACACGCTTGTATTCAAATGCACTAAAAAATAAAAAATAAATTAACAGCCAATATTTGCATCACTCTCCAAAGAAAAGCGTGAGCGCTTTCCCTCCATCAATAACAGAATTCTGTAATCTACTTTTAACATCATATGCGACCATCTTTTATTTGGAGAGTGAGGTAATTTTTACTCCCTTTATATTAACTCGTGGCGTCTGCTTGCTTGCCGGCTTGCCGCAGAAAAAACTTTGGATCGATTTTTAACCCTTTTCCCTGATCCAATCGAGCTGAAACTTGGCAAGCAGACTCGTGGCCATGATCAAGAAGGTCTATCAAATTTTAGTTAATTTTTTTTTAATAATTATAGTATAATTTCGGATTTTTAGAAATTTTATTGGTTTTTTCAAATTGGAATCCTTAGAAATGTTTGATTACTAGCATAGCGGCCCGATAACGTCGCGGAATATTTTATAAATTTGAATTACTCCGTCGGTATACATAATAGGTACTTCACTACGAATGTCGAAAATGTAAATTGACTGACAAATGTTTTTAGAATTTAATCTTCAAAGCATAAAGTGTCTTATCAAAGCTCAAAACATCTGACATTTTAGAAATATATTATATTACTGTAAGTTTAGTGTTATATTATATGTTTTAATTCGTCTTTAATTGTTGTTATATTTTACAAGGTAAGGGAGTATAATAAAAACTTGGTTTTTATGGGTTAGTTTTTTTAAAAATCAACTTGGTTGGTTCTTAGATCAATGTCAAATGTCGTAAAAATTTCAATTTTCAAACTAAGTTACTCATTGAAACATTTTCCCCGTAAGAAAATTCTCGAATGTATTGTGTTTATTGGTCCCGACGGAAACTTTTGAGTTGACAAAGTTTTATTTGATTCTTTGTATCAAATGTATCACTCGACTTGCGTTGTATACAAAGACACTTTGTTTACTATGCTAGTAGCGTTTGTTTGTCCAGGCGATCTGCTAACTATGTAGAACATCCTTTCATCTGTACGTATCTACACACACTGTCGCATCTCGTCGTCTTACTGGCGTCTGCGGCTGCTTAGGTCTCGGATAAAATATCTCACAAAAGGGATGTGTATTCTTGCTAGTCGTTTTTCTCCTCAATTTCTTTGGTACCTACTATAACTCTGACTGAAATATTTTGCACTTGAAGTTAATGTTCACAATTTTGTTTGAAATATTTTTCATATTATTATTGTTTATTGGAAAAGGAGGCTTATGAAAATAAAATTTGAATTTACATCTGTGGGGAATAAAAGAAAAAGCAGCAATATCTAAGCAAAAGGACAGATTCAAAACGGCGTCACACTAAGCGTATCTTCCGTCGGGTTTTTGACGCCGCGGATGCGCTTATCGAACACACTGCGCGGATCATCGGTCAATCCGCTGGCGGAACGCTCGTTTCGGGGTCTGTTCTGTTCTCCGCCCGCGGAACTTACGTCACGTAAAATGCGTCTCATATTTTTAAATGCAAAGCGCCACATTCGACGGATCGTCCGCACGTGTGTTTGTTCTCCGCGCGGTCCGCCACGGAATATTGTATGTGACGGCTAAATTTGGTCTTTGACGCGTTGTGTGGCGCCGGCCTAATGGAATACAAATATACGACTCGAAAAATAACGAATAAAAAAATTGAAATAAAAAAAACCAATTATTTTTATAGAGACAGGAACAAATAGTGCGGAGTTCCAGAAATATTAAACAAACTACCGGACAGACTGAAAAATAAAACGGGACAAAAAATATAGAAAATAGGTTAGGTTAGGTTAGGTTAGGTTAGGTTGGGTTAGGTTTAATTAGGTTGGGTTAAGTTAAGTTAGGTTAGGTTAGGTTAGGTTAGGTTATATTAAAGAAATGCTAAGTTGAACTGTGAAAATTTGTGATCACCTATATTTGTATATTTTAATATAAAATATCATATTATTCTTTAAGTACCACTGAGTAATGTAGACTTAAAAAAATATAACATATACTGTAATATAATCTTGCCTACAAAGTGCATGTACAAGAAGCCTCTTGAAATATATATGTATATAGATTATGTTTAAATAAACAGTAAATAAATAAATAAATAAAAATGTTTTGAATGTAGTCATCGAGAATTATTCATTTAAAATGTGCTGAATTCTAGATTTTATGTGTCTATCGCTTCCAAAATCATTTTTTCTATAAATTTTTTGGTTATATTTCCTATAAAATCTCGAATTCAGTACATTATAAATTAGTAATCCTCGACGACTGCGTTCAATTTTTTTCCATATTGCTGCCTTTGCTTTTATACCCCACTTATGATTTTTTACCCCACTTTTATACCCCACTTTTTACCCATTCAGAAAATTTAAAAAGAAATAACTTTTAAATAAAAACAAAAATATTAGGTCCTTACATATGAAATTGGCGTTTTGCCGTACTGGCAAATTTGATCTCAAATATCTTCTCATTGGTTAGGAATTCCAAATCCAAATTTAGACAGCTATTTACTCATGTATTTGTGTTTTGAAAATTGTAATTCATTTGTTTTTTCCTCAATTGTTTTTTTCTTTGCGTCACTCAGTTTACAAAATGAAAAACTTGAAATATCGCGTTATTTACGAGTACGAGTTCCACCGTGGCACCAGTGCTGCAGAAACGGCTCGAAGGATTAATGATGTGTATGGCGACGGTGCCGCAAAAGAAAACACAGTGCGTTTTTGGTTCCAACGTTTTCGTTTCTGGAAATTTCGACCTGCAGACCACAAGCCCCGTGGACGGCCGGAGACCAAAGTTGATAATGAAGAATTGAAGGCTATTGTGGAAGCGGATCCATCGCAAACCACATCCGAGTTAGCTGCAGGCTGCGGTGTTAGTGATAAAACTGTTTTAATCCACTTGAAGCAAATTGGTAAGGTGAAAAAGCTTGAAAGGTGGGTACCTCACGAATTGAGTGAAGCAAATCAACAAACGCGCGTTGACTGCTGCGTTGCATTACTCAACCGGCACAATAATGAAGGATTTTAAATCGAATCATTACCTGTGATGAAAAGTGGATCCTGTACGATAATCGGAAGCGCTCATCGCAATGGCTGAACCCTGCCGAACCAGCCAAACCATGCCCCAAGCGAAAATTGACTCCAAAAAAGTTACTTGTGAGCGTTTGGTGGACTAGTGCTGGTGTCGTTCACTACAGCTTTCTTAAATCTGGCCAGACGATTACGGCAGATGTCTATTGTCAGCAACTGCAAACCATGATGGAAAAGCTAGCTGCTAAACAACCGAGGCTGGTTAATCGCTCTAGGCCACTGCTGCTTCATGATAACGCTAGACCACACACTGCACAACAGACGGCTACCAAATTAGAGGAGCTTCAATTGGAATGTCTAAGACATCCACCGTACTCTCCGGACCTTGCCCCAACAGATTACCATTTTTTTCAAAATTTGGATAACTTCTTGCAAAGGAAAAAATTGAACTCCGATGGGGCAGTCAAAACCGCCTTCAAAGATTTTATTGATTCCCGTCCGAATGGTTTTTATAGTAAAGGGATCGATGAACTACCTATGAGATGGCAAAAGTGCATAGATAGCAATGGTACATACTTTGATTAAATAAATATATTATAATAAAAAAAATCGGCTTTATGTTCCTCCCATACTAAACGTCAATTTCATATGTAAGGACCTAATATTTTTGATGCATTTGGCGTTAACGTTGAAGAGATTATTGATATTATTATATTAAATTGGGTTAAAAACACAAACAATGTTATCACTACAAGAGTTCCACTCTAATCTTACATTTTACTAATCAAGTTTCGAGAGTATCATAAATTCTCATCGACAGGTAAAGTATTAAATTAACTAGGTAGGTACTTTGGTTTGTATTCACTGTATGAACATCCACATATTATTTCTATTTTTTTAATGTAGTGTATATGTTATTTGAAGGGACTATGATAGAGCTAGCTATTGTCGAAAATGAGTAATTCCCGTGACTAATTTTCTATAAAAAATTAATACTGTGTGAATTTACTTACGACGGAATCGGTGAACGTTGCATCGTATGAAGTGTTCACTTAAGCCAGCAAATACATGACACAAGCCCTTTGGCTACTCTTCAAAGACTTCCACACATGTTTCCCGTATAAATAGATTCGTCTCTGTGAGATTTCGATAAATTATTTAAATTAATGATTATCCCTCTGTGGACAAAATCCTGTAGTTGCGTTCTTAGAGCATATGTAAAAATATTGTTAAAATAAGCTCATCCGGGTTTAATGATGACAAAGGCATTGAGCTGAATTATGACCAGTCAAGGCTAGCCCCGCAGATAATGGTTGCGGGCAGAATAGATTAAGCCTAATACTTAATGTACGTAGGTGTCAATATTGATAAGGGTGGAAAATGAAAATTGGTTTAGTAGTTCACTGTTGCCACACGATAAGGTACTTAAATATTTAAGTTTGGACATTTTTAAATTTTAACTTAAAGGATTATCAAACAGTTTATTAAAGGATCTCGGAAACTAGCTGGATGCGATGGTGAGGATGAGTTAGAGAGAGAGGTAAATATTTATATTTTTGGGAGATTTGACTACACTTTAAGTAGATGTATAATATGATCCCAATTATAATTATTTCGTTGTCTGTCAGTCTGTTTGTCCCCGTAACTAACCCCAAAAATGTTTTTTTCCATTTTTTTTTCATTACCGTCATTTTTGACGGGTTACGGCTGATAATTAATATAATAAAAAAGCAGATTTATGTGTTTGTCGTGTGACGCTGTACGCATACAAATCTTAGACGATATTTCAAAATTTGTAACATTTTAGTGTCATCTGTATTTTTAAGCGGGTTGCAACGCTTTTTCTGTTTTTTTCATTTAAAATTTTAAATATAGTAATTTCGTTCTCTGTCTGTCACGTTAGACCTCTTTCCATTTAAGAAAGACAATCGAATTAGTATGTGTAAGCTCTGTTAAGACACACATTGTTTCGTTGTGTTGGTGTTTACGGGTATAAACACCAACACACGTGATACAATGTGCGTCGTACGTACGACTTACACATACTAATTCGATTGTCTTTCTTAAATGAAAAGAGATATAGTCCCTTACTTCACGGAACCTCAATGATCGTGCAACACGGTAACTAAGCGATATAGCCTCCATCGCTTCTCACTGACGCGTCAAAAATA
Source organism: Agrypnia vestita (assembly GCA_016648135.1). Lineage (NCBI taxonomy): Eukaryota > Metazoa > Arthropoda > Insecta > Trichoptera > Phryganeidae > Agrypnia > Agrypnia vestita. Next base: position 15,018 of record JADDOH010008299.1, read on the forward strand.
TACTATGGTTTGTTCTCAGATATATACCGCCGTATCTTTTTCTTCAATGCCATACAACTCGCCTGACCATCATATCTTGCGAAGGCTAAAATAATAGTGAAACGATAATACTCGTTCGTTAGAATTGTAAATTTAATAGTGAATTATTACATTTCGTTGTTCCCGTTTGCATCCAGAAAGCCGCGCTCCACTGCCGGTTCGGGCATTGTCTCAGTTGCCCGATTTTACGGTCAGGATTGTGGAGTTGTGGATTTACATCCAGCCGCCGCTTTCCACCGAGCGGCGGGAATATTTATCCTCCGCCATTAAATTAAAACCTCTTTCATTTGTGTACGATTTGTTTTTAACAATATTTATGTGTGTTCTGAGAACACAATTTTGTAGATCACTCTACATCGTTTAAACTGGCTTAAGTTTTGTAGAGTGATCATTAAAGCCAGCTCGTACAGATCGTAAGCTCTGGGACACCTTAAAAAGACTTCCATACACGTTTCCCATATAAACATGTACCCTCTTATCTGCGAGACTTCTGTTATTTATAGTATTTAATTAATTGTAACAATATTTTTATATAAAAGTATGTTCTAAGAACACAGTTACTGGATTTGGTCCCCTGAGGGAAAATTAATTAACGAACGATAAACAGAGACGAAGCTATTTATATATGAGAAAAGTGGATGGAAATCTCTTTTACTTTGGCTCAAGGCTTACAACCTGTATGAGTTGGTTCAAGTGATCACTCTACATAATGCAACGTTCAATAATTCCATCGTAAGAACATCCACACATTATCAGATTTTTGAAAGTTCTATATATATTTTCGAATTTTTTTAATTTTCGAATTTAGGTAACCTTTATATATTGCACTAGTCTCTGCTAGAGACATCTGTTGTTATTTTTTCTCATTAACAAGTTAGAATACATAGATTTCGCAACTGGTAATGAAACCTCTATATTTTATTTTTTCAAATTGGAGTTTTTTTTTTTTAAATATTCCTTATTAACGTATCCACTTTTCTCATCTATATATAATAGCTTCGTCTCTGTGAGATATCTATAATTTATCTTTAATTATTTAATTAATTGGTCTACTTCTTTTTGTGTTTTATTGATACCCTTGGATGGAAAAATGACGATCCTCTACAAGTATGAATGAAATAAACAGAAGAATATCTCTGCGCATGCAACAGAAGATTGGAAGACGAAAATGGGATGATATCAAGGACCACTGCGCTCTGTAGTGGGCGATGCTCTTGAAAGATAGACTTTCACGGAATGCTTTTCTAATAATGAATTTTCTCTAGTCCCTGTTTGATTTAGGTTTTTAATTATCTGGAGCGTGATACAGGTGTGTCGTTCATTTTAAAACCCCGTGTCTGTTTTAAAATTTTGAAATGCGGCAGAGTTGATGTAAAATTTCACGCAATGTTTAACTCGTATAATGACTCGCGCCATTCTATCCTTGGCCTTTTGATTGACTAGAAGCGTTCAATCCAAAAAGTGTAAATTTCCTTGTAACCTCTATTAACCCATAATAAATTCAAAGTAGATAGACTGTGAGTATTGATCCTTATTTGACAGTACCCTGTACCCATAAACAGGGTTATTTTGGAAAACATTAATAACCCCGCAGGACTATATTCTTGCCTTGATTATGAGTCGAAAATATTCAAGCAGCCATGACCTAGTATCAACAGTTAAGGAGATATGCGACATCAATGTTTGCATTTTTTTTCAATATTTCTAACTTATTTTTTGTAAAGCGTTGGACTATCATTACAGTAACTTATATCGAATATGAAAAATTCATTCCCTTTAATACAAGTCAAATAAAAAAATAAAAACCTTCGAATTCCAATTGGAAAACATTCCAAAACATTCAAAATTTTTTCAGGGTTTTTATCATTTTATTTAACTTGTATTGAAACGAATGAATTTTTCGTAATCGATATGAGTTACTGTAATGATAGTCCGAAATATTGAAAAAAAATGCAAACTTTTATGTCGCATATATCCTTAACTATTGATATGAGGTCATGATAGCTTGAACATTTTCGTCTCATAATCAAGGCAAGAATATAGTCTTGCGAGGTTATTAATGTTTTCTAAATAACCCTGTATGTATATGCTTGCCATACATTGTGTGCAACATCGAAATATTTCGTTGGTAGGGTGGGAATTCTTTCTTTCATTACTAATTTGTGACCCTCAGTCTACCAACGCTGTAACTAACCAACCCCCAAATGTTTATCTAATAAGATAAATCTATATTGTTATATTTTGAACTTAAGTTGTATTTAAATTTAAGTTGTAGTGTAATATTAGAAATATGTCGCTTACACAATTTAATATCCAAAGGTTAGTTGTAGGCGGAATTATTAAAAAAAACCAAGTCGTTAGAAAACTTCCTAACATTACGGGGAAAATGTGAATGGTAAAATCTTTGAATATCTCGAGTTATATGAAATTGGAAAAGTAATATAAGATTAATGTTTCACTTTTCAAAAATGTCATCACTCAAAATGTCAAATTAGACAGAATCTTGCAATAAATCTTATCCTAAACCTCGTGTGGAATCCGAGTCACAAACAAGCCGTTCTGTAATATTAAATGGATGGTGTTTTGCTTTAGAAATACGGAATTAATTTTAATTCTAATTCAATACATTTTCGGGTATTATAATATACAATAAAGTTGTCGGTTTATGGTTAAAGTAAAAATATTATTACTTATTTTCAGCTACGGAGTTCGGATAAAATGAACACTTCAAAGAAGAAACACACAGCTGGCGGACGATTCAGTATGAAATATTAACAGCCACCGGCTAAAGTACCAGAATATCTACCTGCGTGCTAGGAATATTCGAGTGAGCGAACAATGCGATCGAAACGGCGTAATAAAGCTTCCCACAGTCAAGTAGAAGATTCTCGAGTGACGATTAATGCGAATTAGTATTTCAGTTAAGTTTGTATATAGTAACTTTGTGTATAAAATAAAATGTAATTTAATTTAGCTATTTCATTTCGTCTCTCACCGCAGGGAACTAGTGACAATGTTTTGATAAAAAGGAAAAGTCTGCAAATTTTTGATCAAATATCGCATAAATCTTTTATGCAACCAATATTGATTCTTACAATTATATAATGTGTGACCGAGACAGATGAGTTTGACATTCTAACTTCTTGCTCCTACCTACCCTTGTGGTAAACTACGTTTAAATAGTTCATTAGTATGAACACAGATTGTACACAAAATACGTACGATAAAAAAATGTTAATAATTTTTTTGTTGATAATGTAAAGGAGCTGTGCTTGATTAAAAAATAATTAAAAGCGTAGCTACCGCTCTGCGTGTAAAAAAGAAAAAAAAAGATTCTTACAATTACATAATGTATGACCGAGACAGATGAGTTTGGCATTCTATCCTCTCTATCTGTGTACACAAAATATTTCGTTTTATATAGTATGATGTGAAAAAAACTGTTATAATTTTTTTCTTCTTACGACTTTAAAAATCCTCAAACTCTAAAAATTCTCTATATATCACTAGTATACGAAGTATACTGAAATATTCGTCAGTTATTTGGTCACCTTATTATACAACACGTGTTGCGAGAATCGAAAGAGTGCAGAAAAAGTTTTTTCGTATTTTGTCATACAAAGCTGGTCAACACAATAACCTTCACAACTACGAGGATCGGTTTGCCCTTTTCAAGATGCACAAACTTGAGTCCCGAAAATATCTGATCTCATTGTGCTACACAAGATTATCAGCGGAGCTATTGATTCTCTTTCTCTATCTGACATAAATTTGCGTGTTAAAGCCCGTATAAGAAACCAGGAATTCTTTAGAATAAGCCAGCATACTAATAATATTGGTTACTTTTCTCCCATCACAAGGTTGTATCGCACATATAATATGTATAGTGCTGACCCTAGCATTGATGCTGACATTCTTGCTGCATTCCTTATCATCGTTCAAAAATTTACTCATACACAACATCCATTTTCTAAACGATGACCTGAACCTATAGATCCACTAAGGCCCGGTTGTTTCAAGTTGGATCAAAGTAAGCGTTCGTTTAAAGCATAGATATTTACGAAAACGGATCGTCTGATTGGTGGAGAACGCAAAAATCTATGCTTTAAACGAACGCTTACTTTGATCCAACTTGAAACAACCGGGCCTAAATCAATTATTTATTTACATATTCTTCTATGATCACACTACATTCAAACTCTAAATATATAATACACATAAATATACATGTAAAATATACTTAAATGTAAAAATACATGTTTCTAAAGCATGCCGAAGATACTTGTAATTGGGATAATGGGCATAGTCTTTATAATTTTTTATAATTTATAATGTTTTATTATTAGAGTATCATCTTCCCATTATCCTGTTAGTGTCTCTAATAAATATATATATATAAAAAAGGTGCTCTAAGTGTTTGATCCAAAAATAATTAACAGCGTAGCTACCGCGCTGCTTGCGAAAAACGAAAAAAAATCGCCGTATTATATTTGTAATTTTGCGCGAATCCAAATGAATTCCTCCGTAAGAGATGATGCGAAGAGCGCGGAGTTAAGTGGAAATATTGCGTCCCGCGATTAAAAATTGCTCAAAGAGGAAATTTACATAATTGAGAGCTTATTGTAATCCTCCCCTCTATGAAGTGGATCAAAGCTTTTCAAAAACAAAATAATCCTTTAAACGAAATCCGGAGTTTTGCCAAATGTGCTTTTCCTGTGTTGCTTCGGCTAATTCGTGTAAATGTGTGCGTATCGTTATAACCATTTTACGTGAGAAAGACGCTTATTGTCACGGGACGTGGCTGTGGTAGACGAGTGGAAAGATTGGAAGTTGATTATCGATTTATTGATTGGTTCAATAAATTCACAAAGTAATAGTAAAGTAAAGTAAATTCACGAAAATAATCATAAATTTGACTCAAAAACAAGGGTGAAAATATTAAATACCAATAATTAAGGTTTAAAATTAAATAATTTAGATTTTTTTTACATTAGGGAAGCGGTGAATAATAAAGCACCTTTAATTAATAACCAAATCAAATTTCCATACAGCCCTCTGATTAATTTAACCTATAATATATACAAACAAACAAATAAAATATTTGGTAACACCCACTTTAGACCTCGCTCCCTCTCACTCTCTCCCGTAGGTTCCTGATTGTTCTGTAGGCTATTTAGTGCATGCTTGTCTCTGACAAAATTAACACGCATGTGTTAAATATTGGTGAATGTTTAACAATACTATGGTTGTGGCGTTTAGTGCTGTGAATATTACTATATTCACAGCAGCATATGTAGTGTTGGTCCTGACGAAGACACGGGTACGTCTCGTAACGGTAGAACTTAAATCTGGTAGTGATTTTTAATAAGTTAACTGTTAACATGAATTAAATTTAAGCACAGTTTGCAGTGAATACCTTACTATCGTTTTTTGATACTTTCCAGAAAATTCCGTTCAACTATCGCACGTAAGTAGGTACTTCACTCAATATTTCGCTCGATTATCCCACTGGTCACATTGGATTATGTTAATTGATTGCGTTAATTTCGCACCGGTAGAAACGTCAAAATAAACATGACCCGCCGCAGCTCTAGTTATGCTTTTTATACGAAACAGGCTGGTTTTTCGAATCTCCGTTCTTGTATACATTTCTATGTTTGAATGTTCCCGTCGCTTCCAGACTGTTCCAGACGTCTCCCGAATGTTGTGGATATATAATTCCAGCGCGTCCAGGGCGTTTAAGAGGGTTTAATAGTGTTATTGTCTTCGATATATTACGAAGAATTCTGACAGTGCGCAATTCCTTCTGTTTAACATTTCGTTTCTTTATTTTTTATATTAAAAATTAACGAACTCTTATTTCATAACTGAATTGTATACATAATATATTCAAAAGTCTCACGGGGATATATACCTTGTCTCTTTTGTATTAAACTTCCATTCCTTTGTCCCTTTTATTTGTATATTACTATAAAATCAATGGAGCCAGTTAGAAGGCATCATTTTTACTCTTAATTTTGTACTGTTAACCTCATTGTAATTATTTAAGTCTTGAAATAAATATTACTATCAGTTTATTGTATTCATTTGCTAAAACTGAACAATATAAATTGATTTTTCCACCCGATGGGAAAATTTTTATTTTCCTCTGAAAGAAAACAACATGTCTACAATGACGACCACTACTTACTGTCGAGACGTCCCCCATCTCAGTGTAAGTGTCATAGGAGGCTAAGGGTATCTTAGTTGTTTAATGTCTTAATGTTTTCCAATTTTTTATTTTTTAATTTGACTTGTATTAAAGGGAATGAATTTTTCATATTCGATATAAGTTATTGTAATGATAGTCCAACGTTGTACAAAAAATAAGTCAAAAATATTGGAAAAAATGCAAACTTTGATGTCGTATACCTCCATAACTATTGATATTAGGTCATAATAGCTTGAACATTTTCGACTCATAATCAAGGTAGGAATGTAGAGGTTATTAATGTTTTACAAATAACCCTGTATAATACATAATATAATATAATCCCCGACGCCCGCGCATCTGCGTTTCTGGAACACTTTTGGAACGCCCGACCCTTCTTGTCCCTTCTAGGCATTTGCAGGCTTTTTTTAGTTAATGCTCGATTGATCGGGAAGATACCGGAGTGTTCTAGACGTTTCATTATTCTTATTTATTTGCAGTTCAATTTCAGTGTTTTCAATTGCATTTCTCCTGTGTTAACCTGCTCGAATGTAAATAGAATAAGCTGTTTTGAAATGCCAGAAAGACGCTGTAGGTAAAATCGAAAACACAATATAAGATAAGAGGATTTAATTTAAACATACCCGGAAGACTTATAACGAAATGTGGAGATGATTTTATTCCTGAAGGAAGAAATCTTGATCCGGTTCAAATCGGATTATTAATATTCATAAACGAAGTTAACGTCAGCATTTCCGAAAAAAATTACGATTTTTAAATGAAGACAAGTGAAGTTTATTTTTTTATTCAACAGCATTATACTAAAATATATATGCGTGTGATTCGTTTTGTGGTTCCAGCGAGTTTTTGATTCACGCTTATGAAAACTTATCGACTTTGATGCAAAGATAACGTGTACGTTAACTAATTTATGCATGTACTAAATAACTATGAATTATAATAGTTAATGTATACATTATCAAAATTTACACTTTGTAACATATCTTAAGGAATGATGATTCTATATGGAGAGCGATTCAAAATTTTCCATTTCCAATTAATTGAATGTCACGTGATATATTTTCGCACGCGTGCTATTTTGTTCTCTCAACTGACTTCGTGTGGTAGCTATTTATTTACCATGTTTCCAAAGCTTCCCGTTTTCTTCTAAAGCATCTTTGAAGTCTGGGCCATGAAAACTGGTCATGTTAGTAATTCTTGAATTGACATCTCTGAATTGACGTCAGTTTCTACAGCAATTCAATCTTCAATGACAATTAAATGTGTTTCATTTCGAAGATTGACTTCAGTACTAAAAACTCCCGATTTAAATTTCGTAAAGTTTTTTGGCATTGCGGGTTTGCAATATTTAAATTTTTACTAATTAACAAATCATCACGCCGTTTCCAAGAGGGTCAAACAGGATAGAATACCATACTCTTCTGTCCTTGAATACCACTTTTGCTTCGTCCACTTTCATACATCCACTCTCTTCGGGTGTTGAAGGTTCTAACGGAGCCATCCTTCGATACTTGATTTATCTGGTCACGCCAGGTTTTTCGTGCACGCTCTCAGTTTCTGCTGCTTTCAACACTCGCCTCATAAATTTTCTTCACCATCTTTTCCTCAGTTATCAATTCCACATAACCAAACCATCTCAGCCATCTCTTTCTTCTATTTATTACGCTACAGGCAGCATTATATTCACTTCTAATTCGTTCATTCTCTACTCTATCGTGCAAAGATTTTCCACACATACATTTAATCTTCATTTTCAAAAAAATTTTTTTTTTCTTTTTTTCAAAGCTTAAAGTTCTAAGAATCAGAGTCAAACTCATTCAATAACTTCAAAAATTTTCTGAGTTATAGCAATCGGAAGTTAGTGTGGTACGTGAATTTTGTAAAATTTTGCACACTTCTTATTAATACCATTGTCTGTGTAGTATGTAGGTACCGTACTGTAACGTATCTACCTGTATACCTAAGCTAAATACCTAACTATAAAGTTTAATAATATAAGTTTTACGAAAAGCCCAAAGCTTGAGACTTTAAGCTACCGAATTAAGCTTTATTACGACTTTTGTGACTTTTAAGCACACACTTTATGCTTTAAGCTTCTAGCTAAAACTTAAGTCGAACTTAGAACTTCGGAAGTATATTTACATGAAAGCTAATATTATTTTTTTTTTGTTAAGAATTTATATTTTCAAAATTGGCCAGACGTGATCTATCTAGTGGTTAGGAAAATTCCTCCTCCGTTGTGTCCGTAGCTATCCAAAATTCTTTTGATATGTGGTGAGAATCGCATTCTTATTAATGCGACCAGACTAATATAGATCGAATTCTTACCTAACTATGGAAATAACAAACGCACGTAACTAATCCGTACTCGTCCTTCTAGAAACCGCTCTAGAACTCTACAGTTTCGCCTATATGAGAGATAGCCGATATCGTCCACGTCCGGAGTTGGCCTAAAAGCCAATTATATGCGGCGTAGCCTAGGAATAAACGCTAGTAGCAAAACTCCCTTACATTGAACCGCCATAACTATAATACCATCGGGGTTAAAATACTGTAATATAAAACAATACAATCGTTGCCAAGTTAACGGCATACGCTAAAGATTCCGCCCGCATTGATTATCAACATCTCATAATAGCAGCTTAGAACAGTGTCAGCACAACCACATGCGGCACCCATTTATGACAGATTTACAAGATATAATAGCATACGTTATATTCAAAACACAAGTAAGAAACCTACCGATAGCGCGTCTCACGTTGTCCAATCTGCTCAATCTGTTCATAGTACATAGTAGGGGAAGACAAACATATATATATTCACAACAACTAGGCGCAACAGAGGCTCAGGGCAAGCTTTGTCTGACATTATCGCAGCCCGAGATTCTAAGGGAATGGAAGATACAGATTTGTAAGTGAAATTTAAGAAGTGTCTAACCACTTCTGTTCAAACGTGGATTCTAGATGCCCCCCCCCCCCTGTAGGGGGGAGGGGGATGCGGCCCCAGAGCATCGCCGCATCCGGTGGTTAACTCCTGTTTAGACATAACCTCCCACACTAAGCTGCAGACCAAGATCAGGCCGAGACTCTATTGCTCCTGCTGGAATCCCCCGAAGTCCTCGCTTCCCGGCGACAAACATATCAGGAAGAAATCCCGCGTCTGATATTAAGGTTTGTATATTGTCCCGCGGGGCAGTCAAATTGACTGGTGTATATGATGAGGATCCCACGTTGCGGCTACATGAGCCGGATTATTATGATGTTTACTGCTGATTAAAGGGCTGAATGAACTAACTGGGTGACTGGAAAAGACTCTCCCTTGAGCGCGTCAGTCAGAGCCATGTTAGCATCGCCAAATATAGTTGATGTGATTGATCCCACGGTGTAGTCTTATTGACTAGAGATATTAAATGATGGTAAAACAGCATGATTATTACAGTTGATTGTGTAAGTTCCTGATATGTTTCTCGCTGGCCGGGAAGGGAGAACCCCGAAGGTCTCTGTATACAGCAAGTTAGAAAAGGTGGTGAATGATGAGAATGATGATGTTAGTAATGCCATCGTGCTCCTGAATGCGGTCCCGATCATAAAGTTGATTGTTAAACTGCTGTCAGATCTCGTTCATTAAAGCGGTCCCGAGCATAAGTATTGATTGTCGAACTGCTACCTGCATCTTATAATTTCTCGTTCATGAGGAACGTCCTATCTCGTCCTTGTGTACGGAGTTATTACATTCACATACATTCATAACCAGGGCCCGAGCTCGTCGCACCAAGGGGACTGAAAAGACGTGAGAGGTTCTTCCCCTTAGATGTTAGAGGGGTAACCGCATCAAGACCTTCAGACCATCCTGTAATTCTTGGCTTTAAAACCCAGTCACAACCGGGTAGATACAGTTTAGATGGCCCTACCTAGTCCCTGACCTAAGGTGTCTCTCCAATCTAATCAGACTCCATAGCCGAGAACGCGCGCTCCGACATTCGACCCTGTCTTGCCACGCGAGTAGATCCAACTTCATCTTTTTCCACAATCGAAATTCAGCCTCCCAAGATCACGGGGCGTGAAAGACGTACGACTCCTCGCCTCCCGACCATGAAGAGACGAACTTCCCCATTCGGTTCTCGTTCATTATCCCATTTATAATCCCCGCGTGCCTAACCTTAAGAGTCTAGCGCCGGTAATAAGATCTCATTATGCTACGTTGGAAGTTAATATTGCACAACCGGGCGAAATACCTATTTTCCGCGAACCTATTCAATTTGTAAAACGCAATAATATGTATTTATATATGTTAGTAAAACTTTTGAAATGCAGAATGCACGTATGATGACCTCGCTTCTATCCTAAAGATAATTAAGATATAATCCCGACGTTACGTCCCGACATCAGTACTAATTTGTTTCCGCGTCCGTTACCGTCGAACTCTGAACCCACGTAATGAAATGAATAGTGACCATGAGACCATGACAAATTATATAGCACGAACATTCCATTTGATACACATAAGAAAACATCAGGAATAAATAATATCAAAGGTTCTTATCTTAGTTCTGTAGTTGGTCTGCTTCTAAGATGGCATCCTGATCCGAAGTAATATAACTCTCCACAATTGAGCAATTACCAGCGCCTGTGTAGCCCTTCATTTCCCTTGTAGATATATTTTAATATCAGCGCCTGTAAAACTGTATTAGATCCTAGAAACAAGAAAACTATTCCCTCTACGCCGAGCACATACAGAACATAAACCCCTTCAATCTAGTTCATCCACAGTTATGCAAAAAGGCGAAAGAATAGTAATAGTCAAAGGTCCTTAACTGACAGAAGTTGAAGTTCTCTGCAAACTGCCCATATCTTCTAGTGGCGCCTGTGTATTCCAATAACAACTTTCCAGTCATGTATTTAACATAACGTCTTCCTTGTGTGTATGTGTGCTGCAATATCTGTCATCCAGTTAGTGATTCCCAAAATATTGTTTTCCTTGTATATATATATATATTTCAATATCAGCACCTGTAAAACTGTATTAGATCCTAGAAACAAGAAAACTATTCCCTCTACGCCGAGCACATACAGGACATAAACCCCTTAAAACTAGTTCATCTACGCCGTACAGTGATATCACATGCAGACATAAACAATATAATTACAAGTATGCTTGCGTCCCGCCGACTGGACGCCTGTGTTTTCCAATAACAACTTTCCAGTCATGTATTTAACATAACGTCCTCCTTGTGGGTATGTGTGCTTCAATATCTGTCATCCAGCTAATGGTTCCCAAAATAGTGTTTTCCTTGTATATATATTTCAATATCAGCACCTGTAAACCTGTATAGGATCCTAGAAACAAGAAGACTATTCCCTCTACGCCGAGCACATACAGAACATAAGCCCTTTCAAACTAGTTCATCTACGCCGTATAGTGATATCACAAGCAGACATAAACAATACAATTACAAGTATGCTTGCGTTCTCCCCCCCACCTTGGTGGAAATATTCGCATTCGTATTCACCGAGTAGTAGGCCTGATATTCGTATTCATGAAGGTAGTATTCGTTGCATCAAGGTTATTATATTTACAAGTATGTTCAATTTCCCCCACCTTGGTGGAAATATTCGCATTCGTATTCACCGAATAGTAGGCCTGATATTCGTATTCATGAAGGTAGTATTCGTTGCATCAAGGTTATTATATTTACAAGTATGTTCAAGTTCCCCCACCTTGGTGGAAATATTCGCATTCGTATTCACCGAATAGCAAGCCTGATATTCGTATTCGTGAAGGTAGTATTCGTTGCATCACTCTCAATAATAAGATCATATAGATAAATAATTACGGTAACTCATAAAAATATGATATTACTTATATTAAACGAATAAAACAAAACAATCTGTCATATAAGTAAATAACTATGATGACTCGTAAAAATATGAAATTATAAAATTAAACAATTTGTCATATAAATAATTATCGTGACTCGTAAAAATATGATATTATGTTTATTGAATGAATAAAATAAAACATCTTCTCACGTTTCCACCTAATAAATAATAACGAATACAGAAAACAATAAAAGCAAAAGAAGCCCATTATTATCCCTGACGTGTGGGACCTAATCTTCACACTTCGCCCAAGCTGGGTTAACCGATTAAAAGTCGGTAGCAATTATATCGAAGGTTAAATTATAAATTACAGGTATGTTTGAGTTCGGCCACCCCCTAGGAATACGTAGATTTTTTGATTTCAATATAATTGTGCAACATATACACTATGTTTATAAGATCGTCCGTTGACAAGTAGTTATTAACTTCTTATAAAATATTATTCCGCAGCAAATATTCAAAGAAATTATATTAACTAAAATATTTCTAACATCTTGGGATCGCATACGAAATTGATAATATCTAATGACCTTTGTGAACAAACTCTTCCTCTCTGTAGTCAAATAAGCTGATGTTTATGTTTACTCCGTCTATAAATATGCCGTATCAACGTATAATATAACATAATATATATATTAATGAAGATAAAACAATTTCAATTAGCGTTGCAATGAAGCGAAACAAAGGAATATATAAAAACCAAAGAAGTCCAATTTTAATTATTCGTTACTAAGAGAATATATATATTGCGCCCCCTATTGCTATTCTCGTTAGCGGAGACTCAAAATGTTTCCTAAATTTTCCATCAGGTGTCAGTAACGTATATTTCTAAAATATAATTGACAATTTCATATATGGGCCGGTTTTATAAGAAAAAATGAACTTAAATTTCCTTTGTAATTCAAGATATAAAGTAATTTTAAATCAAACTTATTACACTCAAATGAAACGCGCCACGTACTGCCGCTTACTATAGACCAATCCTGAGCGAAGGCTCAAACCCTTTCTTGATTCCCGCTAGGTGGCGGTAATAACAGGAAGAAATCCTCGTTCGATTTGAACCAATATCACACAAGCAATCGTGATATTAATTACACATAATTACTCCGATCTCAAACATTCCCAAAATAATACATTTCGACAGTGAAAATAATAAATCGTAATAGACAATATAAATGTGATCCTTAGCTGAAGACCGGATTGCGCACTACTTATGTAATACAATAATTATCATAATGCTACTAGGCACTTCATATAGAAATACGTGTATTCAATTGTTAGTATAGATAGCATAAAAATCCCTTTGCATAAAGATACATCCGTTTGGAAGAAATTCTCGTACAAATTGAACCAATATCATACAAGCAATCGTGATATTAATTACACATAATTACTCCGATCTCAAGTCTCACAAAATAAATACATTTCGATAGTAAAATAATTAACCGTAATAGACAATATGAATATAATGCTTAGTGTTACTCTTTATGGCGGAATCCGATCGCTTGCTTCGATCCAATATCCCATTTTAAAGCGTTTATATCCTTGGCAATATATGAATCTCAATTTAAATGATTTTCCATATGAACAGCGACAGAATTATATATTTCATAAGCGTTATGCAATAATTCACAGTCGCCATATTACGATTTCTTGTATATTAAATCTGAAGCGCGTATAGTAATAATTATCCCTAGGCCCAAATTACGTAACAAAACAATCCACAACATGTATCAATATTTGTTACGATCCAGAAAGTTCTAAATTGAATACACGAAAAAGGCAATAGAAATAAATAATACTGAAAATGCTTAGCTGTATCTTCGAGTGTTGCTGCCTCTGCGACTCTCTGATGGTATTTCCGTCCTCTCTCCACAAGAGCCTCCGGCCAACGTTGATGCTGAAGAAAGAAGGGCGATCCTCGAATTTGTATGGCTTATATAGTCTATATTTCTCGCCATTTTTGACTCCAACCAACGTGTAAAGGTCAAATCTCACTCAGAAAGCCTCTGATTCGCCGAATTCGTTCCGCGGATCCACGTTCCTGACTGGTCAGATTCGGTGCTCACGGCCCGCGTCTGTGATTGGACAATCTCGTTAAACAAAATAACATAAAGCCTGCTTTACACGCCCGCGTGCAGAGATAATAAAGCTCGTCCGCACCTACCTATCCGGCAAATATTTAATTATAGAGTATTTAACGGTTTGTGAAGCTTCTCTTTATTATGAACTTTAGCAGATAGATATTTTCGTATAATTTTTCAGCAATGTCTATTTGAATAGGCCAATATCGTTACACCATACTAAGGCTTTCGAGAACATTCTCTGTTCCTCTTACCTTTAATACTCGCCACATATATTTTCCTCACTCATAAGTTTCACCTTTCCATTCAGGTACCTTTAATTCTTTTGGTGATGCTTGTTCTATATTTGCACGTACTATTTAATTTTTTACCCTATTGCACATATATTTCTTGCACAAATGCCTACTTTTATTCTCCGTTTTCAAAATCCAGTTATCATTTTCAATTCTATCTTGTCTTTGGCCCATATGTATATACATTCCTATCTTGATGATAATTAATTGCATATCAATTTTTAATTTTTTTTTATTTAAAAATATTGCAAAGGTAATAAAGTTAATAAAAATGACAAGTATGTCCTGGCTGCGCAGCATCAGAGAATGGACCGGAATGAGACAGGTGGAGGATTTGTTCCGGGCAGCGCAGGATAGAGAAGTTTTCGGACAAGTGTCGCCAGCGTCGGTTGGAGGAATCGAAGGCACAAAAAGAAGAAGAAATATTACATTGCTTTATAAATATAATATTACATTGTTTACATTACATAATGTAAACAAACATGTGTTGTGTATATCGTAATTAAATATTTTAAAAAACGTGATACTTTTTTCAAATCATGTATGTTTAGTGTTTAATATCATTACATTAAAATTCTTATTTAAATTATATTTTTTTAAATTAGGTCAAACACTTAAATAATAACATCTGCAGGAGCAAAACTGCGTGTGAAGTTTGCGTGGAAGAATATATTAATAAAGCTTTTAATTATGGAAAATACCTACATTTTTCATTTTAAAGAATACATTATTTAGAAATACTTGTTAAGAATACATTGTTATTAGGAAAAATAATGCATTATACTTCTTTAAAAAATTTAAATTTTATTCTGTCCTAAAAATGTTTTCTCGCCCATTTAGAATATTCTGTGTGTAGTTTTCTGTAGTGTAGCTTTCTAGAATATTCTCCAGTGTATATCTGACCTCTCTCGGGGTCCAACATCAGCCCTGATGATGGGTCCTGCAATAGGATCCGAAACGCCGGCTAGATAGGTCAGATACGGCAGAATATCCCAGAAAACTACACACAAAAGATTTGTTTTGTCCTGTTTCATCATCTGTCCGGTAGTTTGTTAAATAATTTAGGAATTGTGTTCTGTTTGATCTCCGATTGCTTTTAAACTTGTGGTGTCTGCTTGCTTGTTTGCTTGACAAAAAATTTTGGCTCGATTTTTAACCCTTTCCCCGTGATCCAATCTAGCTGAAACTTTGCAAGTAGACTCGTAGCGACGATTAAGAAGATCTGTCAAATTTTTGTTAAAAAAAATTAATAATTGTAGTATAATTTTGGATTTTTAGAAATTTTTAATGGTTTTTTCATACAACTTACTAAGATGTATGGAGATTCCGACGCATATGGTAGATGATAAACCTGATCATAGTATAATTTTGGATTTTTGGAAATTTTGTATTACTCCCTTTCGTAGCGTCGCCCGACCGAAGCCCAACGCGTAGGTTAAGCGCCAAACCAGTTTCCACCAGTAAATGAGAAAGGGTGTATAATTAAAAAAAAAAAATGTTTTCATGGGTTAGTTTTTTTTGTCTTAGATAGCTATGCTTCTTTGTGTTTTATTTATATTTTGTAAAATCCCAATTCAGGAGGTTTATTATTAATAAATAAATAAATTTCTAGTTTGGTTATTTGTAATTTCGTTTATCTTGTATGTTGTATTTGTGTTATAAATACATCCTCCGCGTATTTTTCCAGTGTCAGTTCGCAAAATTGCTGTGAACATATTGATAATCAAGAGTTCATCCTTATAGAAAAAAATATTTTTTGTTTGAGGTATCATTCACACAGTGTTAAGCACTTGAAACTAAACGCCCATTATCCATTGTCTCTACAGAGTACATCTATACCTATAAAACTCACTGTCTGTCTGTCTGTTCTCTATACAAATCCACACCGTTTGTCCGATTCGATTAAAATTTTGCATACTTATGTTTTAGGACCCGGCGGGTAACATAGGCAACATTTCCTCCCTATTCTCATACCTCTTCCCCTCCCCTGACATATTTTAGATTCAAATCTGTACCGTTTGACCAATCGGACTCATAATTTAGAAACTTATTCTTTAGGACTCGGCGGGTAACGTAGGCGACATTTCCTCCCTATTCTCATAACCGTACCGTTTGTGACCGATCGGACTCAAAATTTGGAAAATTATTCTTTAGGATTCGGTGGGTAACAAAGGCAACATTTTCTCCCTATTCTCATACCCCTTCCCCTCCACCTGGCATATTTTCGATGCAAATCTGTACCGTTTGACCGATTGAAATCGAAATTTGGAAACTTATTCTTTAGGACTCGGCGGGTAACATAGGCAACATTTCCTCCCTATTCTCATACCTCTTCCCCTCCCACTGACATATTTTCTAGGTAAATCTGTACCTTTCGGCTGATCGGACCTCAAAAT
This sequence comes from Agrypnia vestita, assembly GCA_016648135.1. Taxonomy (NCBI): domain Eukaryota; kingdom Metazoa; phylum Arthropoda; class Insecta; order Trichoptera; family Phryganeidae; genus Agrypnia; species Agrypnia vestita. The sequence continues at coordinate 31,920 of JADDOH010008299.1, forward strand.
TTAGAAACTTTTTCGTTAGGACTCGGCGGGTAACGTATGCGACATTTCCCTCCTACTCTTTTAACTCTTCTCCTCCGCTTATATATTTTCGATGCAAATCTACATCATTCGAATCGAACGTTTGTTTACCCTCAAAAAATTTATTTTAAACTTAATTCTCAACCCGTGCAACGCCGGTTAAGGACAGCTAGTGTATAAATGAAATACGAATTTCACCGAATGGCACAAAAAATGGAATACCTCCGTGAAAATATCGAATCTAACAACTTGAAAATAAATATTTTCATCTCTGTTTTGGATATTCGTCCAATACTTACGCTGAATGAAATGAAATCACTCCACCGAGTTTTCAATATTGAAGCGCATAGTTTTTTCCTTGTATTTTATTAAAATTCATCTCCATTTTTCAATTGTTTCACCCTAACATTATTTTACTACCCGACTCAACTATTGACTAAAAATATTATTAAATGTTTCTCCATTTTGATCTGAAAACAAATCCAACTCCGCAGAAAGAGAATATCAAACAATCCAGTTGGACATTTTATAAAACAGTGTTTGTTTGTATTTGTGCAATACAAATATTTTCGTGCATTTTTCTTCCGCAGAGGTATTTTGATAATTGTTTTAGTGAAATATATAATGCAATTTGAATTTTTCATAAATTATATAAGGAATTGACAAAAAAATAACGAAGGTTGACTGAGTGTGGTGGAGTGCTGTGTACCATAGAGTGGAGATAGCATGAATAAAAAATGAAATTAGTGGTGTATGTTGCGGATTTGATATGACAAAGACAGTGACATTTATATGGTTTGTTCATGTGCAACATTTGAGCAAGGAGAATATGGTAAAGAAAATATACGAGGCGAGTGAACAGAGGAAGTCCAGGAAAGACCTGGTAAGATCATATATACGAAATATTGAAGGACGGTGTTAACAGCTTTAACAACCAAATGATGTCATGTATGAAAGTGGAGGTGGTAGTGGTGAGCCAGGACAAAAGAGTGTGGTATTTTATCCTCACTGCCTACTCCATGTAAGGAAATAGCGTGATTATAAGTTATCTTAAACGAATATTGTAAAGAAATAATACACATATGATATAAACACAAATCCATTATATGCACTTGAATGTTTTTAACAGCAATTTAAATTTACACAGTTCTATTATATGTACTTGTACCTTTTAACTGTTATTTTTTAATTTAATGGTAATTTTTTAAATTTATATTTTGTAAAAGCCCATAAGGGCGTTTAATAAATAAATAAATAAAATACAAATATATAATAATGTCATACGCTTTATACTCTAGTCAAAAATAGAAATCTTATTACCAGCGGCGACATTTCTATATTTCTACATGGGAATGACAAATTTCAACTATAGATGGCGATAGCGTAAGTTTGCATCAAATAAATTGAAGCGAGGGACATGCATACAATAAATATAACCCAAATTTGATAGATATCGATCACGGGTAGTTAGTAATAGATCATCGTGATTATTAAATTTTTTTTAAATAGAGATGCGAACACGGAATACGTGTCACATCAATATTCTTACTATTTTCACACTAAGCCAAACGCTTGTGCTATGAAAATAGGACTTACTTGCTGGTATGGAGTGAGGTACGAACTCGCGATATTTGGATCACAAAGCGAGAGTCCTAACCACAAGACAAACAAGCTAATCGATTAACAACGATTTACAAGCTATTCGACATTAAATAATCTAATTACTTAAGCCAGCCAATGGTATGTCGTAAGGCCTTTATAGCTCGAAGACTTATTTAATAAGAAAATATATTTAATATGTTACTTATTTACACACTATTTATGAACTAAAATCGATGAATATTTTCAAATAATACGCTTCTATAATACTTATTTTCAAAGTTTTATATGACTAAATTGCGTGAAACTTGTTTGTTCCGAAATGTTCTTCACTACCCAGTTTTCAACATCAAACAGCTATAATTTTCGCGAACAATCCTGAAAACCGTTTTGCTAAAACTTCAAAATATTTTTCAACCTTCAAGATGTTCTCATACTCGCCGTCAAGTTGTACGGCGCGCTGTTTTTTGCCGCGCTGGGCAAATTCAATGGCGACATGAAACATGTGGATCGGACCTAGGTATGTTGGTACGGGTGGGCGCTTTACTCCGTGAATAAAAATCCTCCCTAAGGCTATTGTTTCTGGAGCTTTTGTGCGTTAAGCCCTTTATTCCCGAACAGAACAGTCTCCCGTCCCCCGCTTAATTTTTTCCCTGGGGTGGGGGTTTTTTTAAGCGATAATCTCGGGGGCCGTTTGCGAACTTCACAGTGTTGGCAATTACACATTGAAAGCCCATGCTTAAACTTTCACGAATGCTCGTTATGCTTTTGAATAAGAAATGGAGGTTGATCAAGTCGCTAAAACAGTGAAGGGATACTTGCCGAGATTATTTTTGTGGAGGGCTTTGTTTGTTAATGAAATGCTTTTTATGACATCAGCGCGACTCAATAGGGCGGCAGGGCGGCGAGTAACTTCCGCTGTGGATGTACTCAGTTTTCCGCTTCAGATGGGACCGTGTAATTGTGTTTCCGTGATGTATACAATGCCTTGACGATTTAAATCAGCCTTTAGAAATATTCGCATTTTTTTAATCAAAATTATAAAGCTTGGCTAAAAAACTACAATGTAATTCAAAATCATGTTATGTTCACCGGATAAAATAGTAAAACGTTGCAAAAAAAATATGATTTATTAGGTACCGATATTTTTACAATAGATTCCAAATATTTCAAACGTTCCATGTATTTTTTTTGTATTTATTAGAGACATTAACAGGATAATAGGTACATAATACTCTAATAATAAAACATTATAAATGAAGACTATGCCCATTGTCCCAATTAAGTGTCTTCGGAACGCTCTAGTAACATGTATTTTTGCGTTTAAGTATATTTTACACGTACATTTATATGTATTGTATATTAAATGTTTGAATGTAGTGCGATTAGTATTTTATAAATAATTGTTTTAATGGATCTATAGGTTCAGGTCATCGTTTAGAAAATGGATGTTGTATTATTGTTTACATTACATACATATAGTCTTTTTCATCCAATTTTGAATAGAAAATATTCTTTTCACATTGTGTAAAATGTCGAGAGTCAAGATTTGATTTGATTTGATACGATTTTTTTTTTTCACAATTTGGGTGAAATGTTGACCATTACGGAAATAAGTAACATAAGGTTTGCATTTTTTTCAATACACCTGACTTGTTTTCTATAAAACGCTGGACTATTACTACGAGTCAAATAAAATGACAAACATCTTATAAAAAAATGTTCATAATATTATTTAACTTATTGTATAATGATTTTTTAATATTCGATATAACTTACTCTACTAATAGTAACTGTCGACATTTCACCCAAGGTGTGAAAAATATTTTCTCATCAAAAATTTAGTGAAGAAGGCTCCACCAAGGTTTTTTCTGCTAGCTACGAGACACCCTGTTTATAGAACATCATATATGTACATTTTCACTTTTTAATGGTTTCTTACTTATTTAGAATTATTCATTTTCATTGGATTACTGAGTTGCTTCATCCATCCAGCAAAGTTACGTGCAATTGCAAATGTGCAATTGCAAATGTGCAAAAAGTGCAATGCAAAATATAATACAATGTTCTTGTTACAAAAATATACAGAAAAAAATGACCTAGGTGCCTTTTGAAAAAATATTCGGTCACTATAATTAGGATCTTGGAACTAATTTTCTCGACATTATTTTATAATTTATCATTTTTAATAATTAAATATAATTATCTTTTTATTATTTATTTAATACATTTTGATATTTTCCACAAATATGTGGTTAAAACAAAGTATATTCTTATTAATTATATTAATAATGTTACCACAAAATTATTTTGCTATTATATAAGAAGTAATCAATTTGAGTTTGAATTTGTAATTTTATTTAAACCACTTATAATTCTACGTAACAATACTAATAAATAAAGTGGTACAGTTTGTGTGTTTGGATATAGGAGATACTCTCCAAAACAACTGATTCTATTTCAAAAATTCTTTCACCAATATTTGGAATAGAATTTCAGGGTGGACACAGGCTACATATTATTCCGTTAAAATAAAAGAACTTTGCGTGGTGACCTATTTTACAAATAAAGTTGACGAAAAAATGGTCGAGCGATGCGTTTTTTACGAATGCTGCCTTAACGGAAAGAGATATTTAAATACTTTCTATAGAGAAGTTGTAGAACTCAAAAAATCCGCGACGATACATATCTTTATGTTAAGGTTAATATACAAATTAATAAATTATGACTAAAAGTTACTAAAAATCTACGCATGCTAAGCCGCGCAGGTAAGGTAGTTTTTAATATATTAATAACATTTCTCAAGCTCGGAAATAATGTGCCTCAATAAATATAAGTACAATATTTGTACTGAACCATGATATGATATTTTATTAAACGCACGTTTACCGTGCAAATTGTAAGGGTGATAAAAGGAAAACTTTGGGGTCCACGAGTGGAAGGTGGAAGTAAGATATCAAGAATGAGAGAACGAGAAAACGAAGGAAGATACATTGGCTCCATCACGCTCAAGTAGCTCCTGAATATTGACTCGAGAGCCCACCGTAAGGATATTCAGAACTCAAAGAAGATTTGGAATGGAAGAGCATCTTGAATTTCCCGGAGCTTCGATATACAAAAATACAAGAAATCTTTCAGTGGATATTGAAAAATATCTGAGATTATTAATATTTTCATATGGTTTTGAGAAGTACGAGGTAAAATAGTCCTCCTTCTTTGTGCGGTCGTATTCTTTGTGACGGAAATGCAAATAAGTTGCTTTTATTTTTATTAACAAAATTAGAATTTATATTCAGTATTGATAGAGAACTGAAAGATAAAATATTAACTCTCACAGTAAATAAGTTCTCATTGTGTATTTAAAACACAATAAATGAAATAATAAGAAACATGCTAGTATATAGAAAGTATATATTTTTCGAAAAATATGATATTTGGAACTTTTCCTTTGAAAGGAATTGCGTAACTATTTAAGATTTCGAATAATTTGAGACTTTTATCTTAATTATCCATCTGAAAATGATGCAATTTTTAAATAACTATCAACTTTATAATATTTTGCGATCAACCATAAAAATCTTTTAGTAATATACGCTAGGTGACTTAATCTGGATAATTAATATATAAAAAAAGGAAAAAACACGTCCAAGAATCATAAAATAACTAGTTTATTAAGACCACTGGTTAACGTTATCCCATGGATAAGAAAAAAACATAAATTAAATTAAGTCTTCTTATAAAATAAACAATATATGAACAGTAAAGCAGATAATTAAAATAAAAGCAAGTGAAAACTATCGTGATACAGACCTTTAATATGAAATGCTCTTCTAAAAACTGCAATAAAAAGTTTTACAAATATTTATTTATAAATAACGTTTATTTCGTTAAAATGCCAAACAAAGAAATGAATAAATTTATTTTACGCACTTAAATAAATTTTTAAATATTTCTTATGATAATTTATTTATCTACCACCATAAAGACAACTGGTTTTCGGACAGTACAATTTAATTTAGCCCATCAGAGTGACAATATAAAATTATTACTTTGTTTTTAAATTCTCTTAAGAAATTTAAAAAATCTATAACCTGTTAAAATAAAATAAAAATTTAATATAGGGAAAATGATAAGAAATATTTTTAGAATTAGACTGGTGGTTAAATATAATTAATTATATAGTAATTAATTATTTGTTAAATTTTGTTTCTAATGATTCTAAATTATGCAATTTAAGAGCATAAATATTTTTATGTAAAACAGATTAAACCGAATTATTATCAAAGTATCCATTAAATGATTTGAAAATTATAAAAAATATTAATATGTTTAATTGTAAATGGTTTTCTCCGAAACCGAAGGTATAAATAAATAATCACAAGAGTTCAAAATAATTTTATTTATTAAATATTAAAGAAAATTGTCAATGTATTATTTTATCTACATCTCCTGTACATATTTCATCCACGTAACTGCTGTATAATTCAAGCTTTCGAATTTCCATGCCAAATGGCAACTTCTTACAAGCACAAAGAGTATTATTAACATGTAACAATGAACCGAACCGAAAGAGTTGCAACCCCCTGTGTTCGATCAACCCCTCAAATACAATAAAGCGATTGTTATTCCATTGTTTCTTCCAATATCAGCTGACATCCAGGTCGAGCACACTCCAGATAACTAAATACCCTGTCTACGGTACACAGCACTGAGAGCTTTGAATTGCCAATACTTTGTTTCAATTACGTTCAGTGTGGTAGTACTGTTTACTGTAATGTAATAGGATTTCTATCTTTGATTCTGAAAATATATTGTATTTCAATATTGAAATTGCCAAATTGATTTCTCTCTGACTTTATTGAAGCGTGAACTGTACTCGATTGTTTTATTATTTTCCTCCCTTTGAAGACAAAATAGACACTAATTGAATTTTTAAAAAAAAGGTACTAGATATCAAAGGGGTTGTTGTCGTTTGATTTTTAATGATCTGAGTAGCAGATGAGTCCTGTCCATAGACCACCAAAATATACAGACATTAACTAACGGAAATTTCTCCGTACACGGTCTGGTCCCGCGGCTGCTTCCAATACGCTTGACTTGTTTAAAAAGATTAATACAAGCTTGCAAATTTTGAAACAATTACGAAAAAGTCAAATAAGTCTCAAAAAGTACAATATCTTAGTAAACACGTCGCGTTTTATTACAAAAAGACGTTTTTAATTTGAAGACTCGGCTTAGAACGAAATTTAAAAAGAATAAAAAACAACCTTGATTGTAAAAAATACGTTTTGTTTATACGGGGATTTGTTTATACGGGGATTTGTTTATGCAGTAATAAAAACTTTACATGCATTATAAATGTATCTAAAATATACGTGAGGGGGGACATACTTCCGCTGTGTCCCAATCCCCTCGCCTAAAGAAGGGGCGTAATTCATCTCTGTACAATTTTTTATTGTGTAGTTCTGTCAAAGCCTTCAAGCCAACAGAAACAAGATCGAGGTATATGTGAGCGGAGAACATGAAGACAGACTTAAGAAGACTGGATCACAAGAGTGATGTCACGATATAAATGGCGCTCTGTAGTGATCGTGGACTTCCCATAGAGTCCCGTCAGGCCACGTAAGACTTCTTACAAATAACATGACTGATGTTGTGATGGTTGTTAAACAAAAAAATATAACCTCACCTAATTTTTTAAAGAACATGTAACTCTATCATTTATTTTAATATTAAATTAATACATGTAAGATAATAGAAAACACATTATTATTAATAATTTTAATATTTAAAATATTAACTTTCTTTTCAGGCAAAATTATTAGTTATGTTAGTATATAACCATTTACGGAGCTTTTTAGTCTACCAATGTGACGCAATTGCCTCTTGAGACTCAATAGTTCGAAAAAGAAAGCAACAAATGTTCGCCGTATTAGTCAAAACGACTAACAATAGTCGTATAGGGTTAAGTACCACATAGAAGCTTTACTTAAGGATTTAACGTAATAATAATTCTGAACGTATTCTACCAGCCTTTTGCTTATCGGACTATTTTGCATTTATCGCCTCGGACTAATTATCGAAAGTCTGTTTGTAACACTCTTCATCAGATATGTCTATATTTTAAATATTGTTCTCACCATATTAATTTTATGTAACATTTCTGTAAAGAATATATCAAAATTCATATCACTATATAAGTTGAATGAGCCCTTGATTTTTGGATCTCGATTTAGGTGAGTTTAGGACTTACCGGACGAAATTTCCGGTTCGCATGTCGTAGGTGAAAATTATTTATTATTAAAATGTTTTTTCTAGAACAAAATTTGCTTATTTAAACAGGTTTTTATAGGTAGTTTATTCGTTTGTTTTGTTTGTAGTAGGTTCTATAAATATTTAATTTTAATTACGTTGACATCATAAATATTATATATGTATCTTCAAATATATTCTCTAAACTATGATTTTAATACGTGAATAATACATATATTATACTATTTTAATAATAATGAATAATACTTAGGTATATAATATATTTTACCGAAACTGTAAAGTCGTCATATATACATTAAATTAAAATTTTGTTTCTGTAAAGAAAAAATATATGTATTATTGTTTTTTTAATAATGAATTTTATAAATTTACAAGTGTGGGTGTGTATCTACGTGTTTGTATGTAAAGAATATAAAAATAATCGTTATTATTAGGTTGAAGCCGAGAAAACTGAAATTTTTTAATTGTATTGTATTTTTTCCCAAAAAAAAATGTATCAATAGTTAACTTTTACAGGACCTCAAATAAGATAATTCGGAATCTCGGCGAGCCAACAACATTAGCAAACAATCGAAACGCATATAGGAGCGTCGCGATTTTTCCGCCGAGTCCCCGGGCGACATTTCCTTATCAGATAATGCGCCGGACCTGTCTGTCTAGGGGCCGGCCGGGACGAGGGGTGAGTTCGGGCCCTAACGGGGATCTACGAGGGCTCTCGAGTCCCGAGAGTAAAGAAATTGGCCCCTTCAACGGAAAATAAAAATGGAAAGAGGACTAATACAAGCGCGGCTCTGCACGTCAGCAATCAGACCCGATTCAAAATGGCGGCCTTGCCGGCTATTGCAGAGCGAATAAATTAAATTAAATTACAGTAATGTAACATTCATACGCACTGGCAAACTATGTTCCCTTTGCGATAGACAGATAAGATTTTAGGTCATTATTATTATTTTTACCGTGACTCGCTTACTTTGCCAACTACGTGTTTATTTTTATTAAGTAAAATAGCCCACATAAAAAAAATCTATGTAATAAACAGATTTAAAAAAAGCCCACATAAAAAACATTTATAAAAACCCAAATGGATAAAGTGTCAATGAAGAAACCACCAGAAGTAAATGTCACATGTGTACTGTATAGACATTTATGGTAGTGTTGTCTCGAGCAGCGCGCGCGGGGCGGGCGCTGGCCGACCGCCTGCCGCTGCCGTGAGAGGAAGACGCGTGGACGCTCGCTGCGAGCCGATATCACTGTAGTTAGTGTTACTTGTTCTTAACACCAGAGGGCTCGCGCGGGTGACATATGCCACCCAGGGTGTAAGATTGTTAAATAACTTTTGAAAGAATCGCGCTTCAATGCTGCCCTCTCAGGTATTTCTCGAATACGGATCGTCCCACGTATCAGTAGTGCGCCATCTTCCTAGGCGCATTGACGTGTGCGCAGTGCATTTATCAAGTACATGGATGACGCATGTCACCCGCGCGAGCGTTCGAGGAAGTTTTAGAAATCTTACCATCGCAATTGATAATCAAGTATACCCTCATGTAAGTTATTTATTACTTTTTTATTCTACATGTTTTATGATCAACTTATTCTGTTTGACCAATTGTTTATATATTTACGTGACCAAAATGTTTTTTACTTACCAAGTGATGGAACAAACCTATTGTTTTAGGTTGTAATGGCATCGACGTCGAAATATTTGATTATAAGTAGATGGCTGGAGGAAGAATTCACAGAAAGTAGTTCGTCAGAGGACGAAGAAGAGAATAGAGGTCCAGAGGAGCAGATAGCTCCAATTGGTTCGCCTCATGTTAGTGACACGGAACAAGAAAGTGATAATGTATCTGACGATGACGAAGTTAATGTGCCTTTATCACAGTGAGCGGTTAATGAATCTCACAATGGGACGAGTGGAGTAAATTTCCCCCAGATTCATCTAGAACTAGGGCCCATAACATTATGATGAGACCTCCAGGTCTAAAAGATATTGCCAGAGATGCTACGACTGGTCGGGTTCGAACTTATGAAACAACTTATTACACGACGTACTTCCCAAGAAAATATACCCAAGGCTATTAAATTGAAAGCCAGGCTTCTTCTGTGGCTGCCCGAAAACCCCCAAGCACAAAATTTGGCAATACGCAGTGGAAAAGGACGGTGCGTCTTCTGCAGTAGAGCGAGAGATCCAAGCACTCGCAAACAATTGGCAGGTGTAATATGCGTATTTGTCCGGATCACCAAATCTTAGTGTGCCTAGTTGCCACGAAAACTATTTGATGCGCGAGCCCTCTAGTATTAATATTAACCTGAGCAATAGTGTACATTACACCGTGCGTAAAAAGTCACGTGAGAAATACCCACATCAAATATGTAACCTAACCTAACCTTACCTTTCCTAGCCTAACCCAAAAGAAAGCCCCAAAAAAACATATAAAAACACATAAAAACGCGTGATTCAAATACGAAGAAATACCAGGCATAAAAACTAACATTACACTCTAAAAATCTTCCCATTAATATTTAAGCAAAAGGTGAAATTGTAGAAATAAATTTTTAAAAATGAGCTCTAATAATGAAAGAATACTGAACGTTTTTGAAAGAAAAAAATTTGGGAAAATGTGTTTTTGCGTATCCACATTTATTATGAAAATACATCCACAACATTTATTTTGAAAAAATAAAAATAAAATTTCTCGATAATGACGATGTTTTTTTGATAAAAAAATATGATGAAGAAGATTTCGCTGGATATGCCGTAAGAGAAGAACAATAGCAATCACCAGTCTTTTTTAAATAGGTACGTTCATTTTTGAAACCAAAACTATTCATCTAAACGATCAGGCATTAATGGAGGAAATTCTCGAGGAGGACAAGACTCACTAGAGATCGTAAAGCCAATACTAATATTGTTGGCAATTTTTTTTAAAAGGAACGAGTCGATTGATGCTGATGTTGATGACAATTCTGTTGATGATGACTAAAACTTAACACACTGTCAAGAGATTCTAAAATTTCTCGAACTGGACTATTCTCATAATTTCTCGAAATGTGGAGCAACTACAAGAAATATTGAGAAAATAATGGAACATTCTCGTTGCATCGCAAAAACAACTTTTTAGAGAGAGTTGTTGTGACGTTTCTGCGATATACAGATATAAGCAAACTGTGCGGTCGCGATTCAATGTGGCGAGCAGTGTAAACTGACAGACATCCAGAGGATTAAGCAGAACGACCTAACGATAGACAAAGAGTGCAGCGAAGATCCCAGTGACGTGAATTAGTGCGAACCTGTGTGAAATATTCTAGAAACAAGTAATGTGAAATAAAAATTGGTACTTCGATTAAATTCGTGTCCAGTGATTTTGTGCAATAAAAAAGATCAAATAGGTTTTAGTGCTCCATTTGCCTTCTACAGCCACGATCCTGTGACATACAAAAAAATGAGTGCGTTTTTCAAACTGTTGTATATTGGATCTATAAAGATGTGATTTCTGTCTATCTCCCTTTTCTTTTAGCGCACAGAATTATTGACGCGAATAACGCCCGTATTGGAAATTGCCCACAAAGAAAATAAAAAAAAATGATAAATTTTCTTTGATAAGTCTTTTTAACAAAGGTTGACTTGTTCAATGTATCGGAAATATTGCTGGTCTATCCTTTCTTTTTGATTCAATAAAGTAGCATTTGTTAGAGAACATGTAATTAACCTTTTCGTGTAATTGAATACTTTCTCGTAATCTTGTGAGTAAGTATGTGACGTCGTTTTCATCATTCAATTTTTTTTGCCTTATTCTATCGTCTCATAAATAAAATATTTTTTGTTAAATTAAATACAAATTCTTTTGATTAAAACCATTATATTTTAGATGGGTAACATCGTTCCTCTCGCTTTCCTGCAATCTTTGGGAGTGATTTCATGAAAATGGACGGAAATTCGTAATAGGAAACTAGACGTCGGGGAAGCGCGCGCTATTTTATTTGACCAGTGAGCGCGCGCGGTGATAGAGTTGGCCATCAGATGGTACCAACCCATTTTTCGAGAGGTTGGTACTGCATTATTAAATGTATATGATATTTAAAGAAAACACATTATTATTGTGAAGTTGCAATTTCAGAACGAAATACTCTGAATTTTAAACAATTTTTTATTAATCAATTAGAAAAGACGTACAGAAAAATCAAATACCGGGATTCGAAACAACGGAATTCCATTTTATATACGGAGATGGCGCGTTATCTAATTGCGCCACGGCAGTCTGGCAAGTTAACGAAAAATTTTCGACTTTATATGTAGTCTCTTTTTAATTGATTAACATTTCTATTCTATTTTTAAAGCAATCCGGATTGAATATTTTTTTATGACCGAATTCTTAAATATAATAGTACACTGTTTTATCGACATCGGCAAAATTAATTAATGACAGTTCACAGTGCGACAAAATACAATATTAGTAAAATGCACATACATTTTCTTTACATATATTTACTAATTAATAAATAAATAAATAAATATATATATATGTATGTGTGTGTGTAATAATGTAATATGTATGTAAAAATCTATAAGATATGTTGATTAGTGATGTCCCAGGGACAAAATTCAGCACTGTGTTCTGAAAAATTTGACTCATTTTAGATTTTAACTTACATTGAAAGCTATTTGAATAAATATGAATCCTTTGGTAGAAATATACTACACAAGAAGTTTAAGGACGATAGAAATAATTAACTGTAAGTCCTTGTCAAAGATTTTCAAACTGTCAAAAGCTTTCTATGACATGAAAATATGCAGAACTTTCCTTATTCTAGAACAGCAAGGTTTGGGTTTTATAAAAGTTATCAGTATAACTTGCTGGGGGGAAGTACGAGTATTATTTATTACATTACATCGTAATATTGTAAAGTTTATATAAACTCTTCGGAGTTCATCCATGACACCTTCAGAAAAATACTTCAGACTTTCGAGTGCACCACAACGTCTTTTTGCTAGTTTCGTGTTGTCTTGATTAACGAGATGATCAAATGCCGCCATTCTTCAGGAAATTCATGCCGAACAAATGTTTATTTATAATATTTCAGCAGGAAAAGATTTTAAATTCTTGTAAGCCGTTAGAAGATCACAATACTCTGTCATAAGATCATTGATTAAGAGAGATATACTTACTATGTTTAATGTTTGTACAAGGAGAAAGCAATTGACCACAGCCAGTTTTTCTCCTCTCTCTCGAATTCTTAATGACCGTCTTCAATTCTAAAATAACCTGTCTTAATATTATCAAAAAAAGGAAATGGATCACTGCAGTATAACATAACCTTACTAACAAAGCAAGGGAATAATAATATCCCATACGATTTAATTAACCATTCTAGCGATCGCAATGGGCAGATACATGATCTAGCCTCAGATTATAAATACACATTTTTATTTTTTGGAAGCTTGATATAAATCATTTATTAATGTTATCTGTAAAAAATGTTATCCTGTGTCTCAGCTAATGTCTTTCCTTAGGAAAATTTCCGAATGCGTGTTCTGGCGATAACCAAATACTTTTTTTCCAAAAATAAATTATATCTGTAGGTTTTTTCTAAAGATCATTGAAATTAATTAGATGGTAACATCATCATGAATAATCTCTATAATGTTAACACCAAATCCATCTGTAATATATACTCGTAGTCGTAAAATTTTATTAAATAATTGCAACTTCACAATAAAACTTACCGAACTCCCCTCGTATTAATGAAAACCATCTTATTTCTGGTTTTAAATACTCCGAGTCATTATTTAAAATACAACAGTCTTTTAATAATATAAAAGCGGTAAATGTTGTCGTAAGCTCCTTGGCCGACAGTTTTCATCCGTAATTATGGTCCTCGGGTATTATTTATGAGTTTGAACTTGTTAAGTAGACTTTACGTACACAGCGGGCAGGTTTGTCCACCATTAACTGAAGCTTCAGTAGTTATTATTCCCAAATAATTTACGCACCTGATACTAACGCGCAATTGGTTCATTCAATTTGGCAAATATAATAAATATTTTAAATGATAATTACTTTATTAAAGGATATCTTACGGTCATTGTTAACCAGCTCAAATAAGGTTGACGGTCTTCACAATAAATGAGCATGTCATTTATTAAACATAGAAAATATTTCTATGGTTTTTATAATCGGCTTATTATTATATAATTAATATGTAGAGAAGCTTGATGGTTCTAGGAGTAGAGACATATAAGCTTAGTAATGCGGTCGGGGGTTCGAGCCTCGTTCCAGGAGACCAAGTTAGTCCTGTTTTCATAAAACAAGCGATAAGCTTAGTTTCAAAATAGTCAAAATATTGATGTAAGACGTTTTCTATTTATATATTATCACTATTAAAAGAAAGAGTTACTTTCAAATAAAATTCTTCTACCGTTTTGTTGACTTGAAAAAACATATTGTTTTTTAATTTACTGTTTAAAATGTTTTTTTAGCAATACACATTTTTCTTAACTATATTTAAACATTATTTTTTTATTTTCTACTTAAATATTAACATGTTTTACTTTCAATGGTGAAATTAATTCTCGCAGTTAAAAGACTAAAACATATTCAAGCATTGTCAAAATACGTACAGACGCGAAAAATTAAAAAAAAAAACATAATCGTCCCTTTAGAGGAAAAATTCACTAACCGCAATATAAGTTAAAATGAGTTACAACAATACAAACATTATTTTTTTCCGTCTCTATTCTAAGTTAACATCAGTAAAAGAATATGCCGCGTCCATTTAAAGTAATTTAGTGGTAAAACTCATAATTTTAACATTTTCAATCATTTGAATGTTAAATCTCATGATCTCAAAACTACAATATATCCTATATCACTTCGTTTATCCATTTTAATATCAACACTCACGATGTAAATATTATAGAAAGAATTGAGAATTTAAGAATTCTATGGGTACAGTAAACCTTTAGCATGAAGCAAACTTATCGGATTATATTTTTCATAACGCAATTAATGTATACTTACTTAAGTATATGTTTGTAATATATATAGTATACTTAGTATTACGAATAATAACGCCATATTTTTAAACAGTCGAATATCACTTTTTTGTACGTTCACAGAACCTTGCAAGCTGTAGTCGATTTTTGATACTCTTTTAATTCGCCTTCAAAATTCCATTTGGCAGTCCCTGTATCTAAATTTATTTTGACATCCTCTAATAAATAGTGTATAATTATTTTATTTTTACATACGAACAATTATTTAAACACACGGATGTATAAAATGGAAACAACTTTATATTTTTTTCACATAAATCATACTTTTATTTTCATTAATTATATAGGTATATTGCTCTATAAAAGGAATTAAAAAATGAAAATACTAATTATCAGGCTTTTTCTTTTAAAAATAATATTTCTCTATATTCTACTTTAAGACTTATATTCTACATATAGACACCAGCTGCAAAATCTATGTATACTATGTTATATGGAAGACTAAACATGTATTTTGTGTAGTTCATTCGAATATATTAAAGAAAATGATTTATATCATGTATACAACTTTCAAACATGGATTTAGTGAACGTTGTATTGTGTAAAGTGATCACTTAAGCCAGTTCACACAGGTCGTAAGTGGTGAGCCATCCTATAAAGACTTCCATACACGTTCCTCATATAAATATATTCTTTTCTTTGAAACTTCTTTAATTTATTTCAATTAATAATTATCCCTCTGTGGACAAAATTCAGTAAATATTTTCTCAGAATATACATTTAAAAAAAATCATTGAATTCTTTTTTCTAACTACTGTATAATTTGCTGTCCCTTTATCCTTAAATTGTATTTGGTATATCCATTCGTTTGTATCTACATAGATAATTGTTTCGATCTCTGTAGTGGAGATAACGGCTACAGGATGGCTTGTACCTTTGATAATCTTGTTAAGAAACTAGACAAAGATTTTCAGAGTCTTTGACAATTGATGCGACAACTAGTTTTAATTATTTACACTTAAATGAATCTCTTCTACGACTGCCCATTGAAACATTTGGTTTAATTTATTTCATTAATTACATTTAAAAAGTTTTGTGATTTTCATTTGACATTGAGAAGTTTGAAATTGATTTGATGGCATTTGATTGCTTAAGTTTTAATGACGATTTATTTTCATAATTTTCTCGCAAAAACGTGCATAAAGTAATCTTCTTAAAAAAAAGTTAAAAATAGATTTTCTATTAACTATTTCGAAAAAAAATGCATTTTTAATGATAGATATCCTTCGGCTATGAATTCATAGGATTAGAACAGATTAGATTCTGTCTGTCTGATTAGAGTCTCTTTTATATAACATATAACCTGTCAAAAATGACGGAATATTGGATCGCATCTTTGATAAGCTCTATTTCAATTCAATTTCAATTTTTTCAATTTCAATTTCAATTTTTATTTATTACATAATATGTACATTACAAACATTCTGTTCAATGCATACATATTATTAACTTACATCTAAAAATATACATATACACACATACATACACATCCATATACACATATGTATACATACATACACATATACATATACATACATACATACACACACATATACATATTGTGTATTAAAATACTAATTTATTATTAAACAATTTTTAAACAATTAGAAGTGACCTGTATAATCTGGTCAAAGGTGTAGGAGAATCCTGCTTCGGAAAACCCCCTCAGACACATGGAATATATCAATATCCAAAGCGATCTTATTCAGCATAGCTGTAGCTTTTCCAACAGGCATAACCATCGGCAGGTTGGTCCTGTATATTGGAATGTGAAACAATCTATGCTGACGATGTCTAAGGTAATTATCAGGAACATACAAACCAATGCTCTGCATAATTTCAGTATTGTCGATCATACCGCGCAACAATCGATAAAAGTGTGTAATCAAATACACATTCCTTCTAGTCTCTAAACTATTGTAGCCAAGCATACCCTGGAGAAACTCGGTTGGGTAAAGCCAAGGATAATGCCCGTACTCTCTCATGTAGAGATATCTCAGAAACTTCTTTTGGACTTTCTCCACCATAAGAGAGTACTTGCTCTCATGTGGCCCCCAGATCATCGAGCCACTCTCGAGTCTACTCCGCACCAAGGAGTTGTAAAGAGTTCTCAGTACGCGGGTATTCTCGAAAACCCTGGCAGTACGCAGAACAAATCCTAACATTCTCAGAGCATTACCACTGATCGTCTCTATGTGATCATGAAATGTCAGGCTGCTTACAAATTTAACACCTAGATCTTTAACATTCGATGTTCTTGTCAGATTTTGGTCGTTCATTTTGTAGCGAAAAAATAGAGTTTTTTGGGCCCTAGTGAAGGATGTAACCGAACACTTGGAAACATTAAACAAAAGTTTATTTCGTCTTCCCCATTCACATATATTTGATATATCTGTTTGGAGAAGATGAAAATCGTCCAAAGTTGACACCTTTAAGAAAAGCTTTAAGTCATCCGCAAATAACAGAAAGCGCGAGTTTAAAATTACATTTTTTATATTATTGATAAAAATCGAGAACAACAATGGACCCAGGTTAGATCCTTGCGGGACACCCGAGAAGGTATAGAAGCACTCTGACGCGAATAGACCGTAGGAGATGTATTGGTTCCTATTTTGGAGGTAGCTCGCCATAAATTTTAGCATACCATCCGAGAAACCAATCTCATACAACCTTTTCAATAAGACATCATGGTTGACTGTATCAAAGGCTTTGGCGAAGTCATTATATGAACAGTCTACCTGATGTCCCGCGTCCAGAGCTTCCGTGACATAATTTGTGAAAATCATCAGATTGGTCTCAACCGAGCGGCCCTTCCTGAATCCATGTTGTTCATCAATTATAAACGGCTCTACTCGGGAAGCGACGGTTTTACTTATTATAATTTCAAATACCTTAGCTGGTGCAGAGAGAACAGCTACAGGTCTATAATTTTCTACGGATAACTTAGAACCACTCTTGTGTATGGGAGTAACTTTTGACGTCTTCCATGTTTCCGGGAAGACCCCTGTATTTACAGAAAGATTAAACAAAAAACATAGCGGTTTTTTTATCAGTTCCACACAGCCTTTTAAGAAGAATGTTGGAATGAGATCTGGCCCAAGAGAATGGGTATTACTTAGATTTTTAATAGTGTCGGCCACCTCCTTTTCATTGATATATTGAACATCAATAGACTGTGCACCGATCGGAGAACATGTTTTAGCAATATTAATATCGAGAAGCGGAGGTTCATTACTATAGACTGTTTTAAAATGACCTGCAAACGCCTCGGCAATATCTGCACCCCGTACCATTTTTTCGCCCCAAGTCATGGAATCAATATTCCCACCATCCGCTTTTTGGGATTTTATATAGGCCCAGAACGTATTAGGGTCTTGTAGAATATTGTTTTCCATCCTGGAAATGAACTCTCGGTGTGCCAATCGAATGCTACGTCTTACGATAGATCTGTAATGTCCAAACATTTCATAATCGCTGTGACGGCCAAAGGCTTTCCAGTTTTTATGATAGAAATGTTTAGTTCGTATATCCCTAACAATATCCCTAGAAAACCATTCCGGATATCGCCTTCCGCCGGTAGCCTGAGATTTTCGTGGGAAGCAGGAATCTAGTACACCCTCGACAGTATAATAAAAATATTGTACCGCCTCATTCACATCCGATATGGTATACATCTCGCCCCAGTCGGTAGCGTCCATAAGAGAGTACAGTCTGTCGAAGTCACCTTTATCAAAGTTCCAGCCCCTCCGACGAACCGTACCCTCTCCGGGAACTCTAGTTCGACGGGGGCGATATGAACTCGGATTGTAACAAAATTCAAGTGCGGGATGGTAATTATCTTCTTTCGTAAGAGGTGATAATGACCGAGAAATATCAACTGCCCTTCTACAAAATATTAAATCCAGAGTTCTATTTCTGGAGTTCAAAATATTATTATACTGCGAGAGACCTAACATAGAGCACAAAAAAATTAAGTCAGCTTCTACGCTCGAATTGTCACGAGCTGACTGCAGGTTAAAGTCTCCCAATATAATGAGGTTTTTATCCTGAAGTAGTTCTAAACTGGATAACATCTTATCGAAGAACAGTCGATACATATCAGTCTCACTCGCCGGAGGAAAATATAATACACAAACGAACGTAATATCGAGTTCGTATGTCAGTTTTACCCAGAGATCTTCATTGGACGTTTCCAAAATAGAAAAACGCTCGACTTGCAAGTTTTCTCTATTTCTCACTCCCAACAAACATCCCCCACCCTGCCTGTGGCCACCGCGATCTCGCCTTACTATTGTAAAATTACCATCGAAAAGTTCTGAGTCAAAAACGCTAGCATTCAACCAGGTCTCGGTTAGTGCTATAATGTCAAGATCACAAGCCTGGTATATATATTTATCATATCTTTTTGACGGTCCGCGGAGAAGCGGTAGCAAATGCGTTAATCGACCGGCTCGAGTTTGCTGACCTGGGGTTCAAGCCTCATCTCCGAACGTTTAATTTGTTTTTTTAGCCGTAAATGTGAACGAAATTACGGACGTTACACGAAGTTACGAACAGAGAAACAGACAGACGGACAGACAACAAAATAATTTCATATCATTACGTTTGATGATACCAGGTGCGTGCAGTCAGTACACTGAAGCGTGAATTTTTCGCAGACATATATTTTGCAAAAAAAATCAAATGAAAATATTTATTTGACAGAATCTTATGTTAGTTTTAAATCTGAATAATACGATAATAATTGTGACAGTATTACAAGATATATCATTAAATTTGTTTTTTTTTTAATATATGTATACTCACGTGAATGATATGCTTCAATGGTCTCACTACACGCCCCTGACATATACAATATATGAACTAGCTGTAACCCGTCAAAAATGACGGAAAGTTGTTTCGCGTCTTTGCCAAGCTCTAGTATATATATTGATAGCATCTGTTATTCGGTGTACGGAGAGGCGACCGTAGCCACACACACACGTGCGTCAATCGGTCGGTTCGGGTTTGGTGGCCCGGGGTTCAAGCCCCATCTCCGGCCGTTTGTTTAGCCGTGAATTCGAACGAAATTACGGACGTTATACGAAGTTACGGAGATAGACAGACAGACGGACGGACAGACAGAGAAATTGTTATGTTTAATGATATGACCGCATACCTTAGTCTTGACTCGAATATCAGCATTTTTTATAATTTCTTCAAAAAGGGTAAAGCGGTGATATTATTAATATAATTTGTTTTCACAACTTATGTATTGAAAATATCAGAATGTTTTAGGGCCAATAGTCCTGTCCCGGCTTCAAGGGCCAAATGTTTGTCCCAGTCCCGGGATAAGAGACTGATCAATGTCTACACGACTCTCAAATCTCTTCCCGGATCCTGGCTGGAACTCACCAATCGGAAATAAAATACCGAGATTTTATACTCCACCTTTGCGACGATGATTTTAATCTCCTGATTGTTTTATCGTTCAAAATAAAGATTAAAACACAAAATGAAATTTATAAGCTACGCGACAAAAAGGAATAAAAATATAAAAAAACAAGGCACGAAGCTACGTATTACTGCTTTGAAAAATATAAAAAATGCTCCCGATTTTCTAAAAATCTTCTGTATTGCCAAATCATTTGATAAATATTTTGGAGGAAACATTTCCTTGGTTACAACGTATACTAACAAACTAGTAATTAGAAATCGAAATATAAACAATAAAAATATAAAAAAAACTGTATATGGGAAATAATAATTAAGAACTAACATAAAAATATAAGTAGGTACTTAAAAGATAACTAATTATAAAAAGGACCTGGATCATTCTTGATATTAATAAGGGTTTACGAATTTTACATACAAATTATACAGAATTACAGTTTAATAATTATTAGAAATTTTGGAAATATGAAAAACTGTTAATAGTAAATTAAATATTATAAATAACCAAGTTTTCTTTACAAATAGTCATCTTTTAATTTCTTTTTCGTGTTTTAACTTAATTAGTATTCATTTTATATATATTATTTTTTATATTTTTAGTGTCTTTACTTCAATTTTTAATTTTTAATTTGTTTGTATATTTGTTTCCTGACGAAGGGACCGTATAAGAAGTGAAAACAAAGTAAATTTTTATTAATTATTATATTTATTATAATTACATAATAATTAGACAATCATTATGTACGAGAATAATTATAAATTATAAATACGTAAAATAATATGTTAAAAAATATATATATTTATTCATCAGTTTCAATTTCATCTCTATTAAAGTAGTCCCTTGTAGTCACATACAATGCACTTATGGCAGCGCTTTTCCCAATCTTCGAAGCACTTTTGGAATGCAATTTTCAGATTGGGGTCAGCTCCTTTAGTGATTCTTTCTTAATCTACTCAATGTTGGCAAATCGTTTTCCTTTCGTATTTATTTTCATATTTCAGAAAAAGAAAAAATTGCAGGGGTTAATGTCCGGCGAATACTTAGGCTGAGGAGTTATTTTTGATCAGAAATTTTGAAATCTTCGTTCCATTTTTCCACTAGGAAAAAAATCGCAGAGCACACTAAAATACGTTAATGACAGCTAACAGAAAAGTTATGTACTTAAAATGACTACCAATAACGTGATACGTTACGGGGACAAATAAATATAATAAAAAAAATTATGAGAATCGAGCATATATATCCTGCGAAGATAAAAAAAAATTAAGAAATTCTCGTATACATTAAGTATTTTAAATGTGGGTGAGCAAAATACACCCTAAATCAATAGCTTACAGGGAGAATCCGTGTATTACAAACTCCTGTAAATACTCTTAAATGTGTATGCAAAATTTTAGTATAAAAAAATTAATAATATGATTTATTTTCATTTTTTTATCAGACTTTTCAATATCTTTCCGTACGAACAGATTTTGTTATACTGTGAAAGATTTTTAGAGAAAATTTACATTTTTTTTCAGCCTGAATATTGTGATAGCTTTTATTTAGAGCCAATATTTATAAATACTTGCTAAATAAAAATTATTGTGCTTTAATCACCTAAAAACTTATAACACAATACGATTTTTAGTGTATTCTTCTAATTGACATATTATCCCAACGATAGGTATGACGGGTTGAGCTAGACTATTATTGTTCTTTTTTAAATTGTAATGATGATTGGAAACAGATTATTCTTAAATCAGTAAGCAATTATTGGCTCACTAGAAACTTAACTATGGACACATAAATGTAAGTAACCAATCATTCTTCTTCTTCATGCCCTGTCGGGTCCGCCCGACGTCGGCGATCATCTGGGAGAAAGTTTTCCTGTCCAGGGCAGTGCAGGAACAGCTCTCCCACGCTTTTTATCCCGGTCCAATCTCGGATGTTTCGAAGCCAGGAATGCCGCCTCCTTCCGACCCCTCTGCGACCCTCAATCTTCCCCTTCATGACGATTTGACTATTTTTTTTTGCTACATAGAATACTAACCATACAATCAGTCAAAATAAAATTTGAGTGCATCACTTATTATTGGTAGGTAGTATGTAAATCATTTTACTTTTGGAAGCTAAACAGTTCAAGTGCATGATGTAATATGTGTATTTTGTGGAGAGAGAAGGATCATAAATGCGTAACGATAAGCTGTCTCCATTCATCGGCTCCAAGCAAAGGCTTATCATTCGTCTTCATTTATACCGCGGTATTTACATTGGCGAGCAATGTATGAAGAGTATATAAGTAAAATAGTATATTGGGTGGATTGGTACAAAAGCGCGCAGTTTTTGGTTTTTAAATTAGTTCAAATAAAACTGTACATTTAGGGACATAACAATAAGTTTATTTCAACTATTGGTTATCTAGCGTTTACAAGAAAAAATACGATTCCTCGTACCCTCACCTATTAAAACGCAAAATATAAACTTTTCAAAAAGAGAAAAATGATTCTGCAAAATGATTTAAATTAGCAATAATTATTTAGAATTTGCGAATCAGCTTTTGGCTATGGATCGTTCTTCCGATATTTATAAAGGTTGATACGAGGGTATCAAGTGGACTCAGTGAAAGACGGCTTGTCGAGGAACATTTATTTATTTACAAAAAAAAACAATAACAAATATATACACAGTAAATAAGCAAAAGCAGGCACAAAGGTCTCTGATCTATATTCTTAAACTATAGCTATCACTAGATGGGGCCTCTCGGAGCAGGTGGAGACTCAACGCGAGGCAGGGGCTGCGAGGGCGTGGGCGGCGCAGCGGGCGGCGGTTGCCTCGCGGAGCGGGTGCGGCTCGATGCGAGGTAGGGGCAGTAGCTAGCCGCAAGGTGAGCCTCGCGGAGCACACGCGGCTCAACGCGAGGTGGGCGGCGATGGCGCGGGCAGCACCGCGGACGGCAGCTAGCGCAAGGTGGGCGGCCGCAATGTAGACGGCGGCAGAGTGGCCGCGATTTAGTGGGCGGCAGGGTGGCCGCTAGGCGCAAGTAGTGCTCGCGGAGCAGTGGATACTCGACGCGGTGAAGAGCGTGGAGCGCGGGCGCCACGGGCACGGGGCGCCGTGGGCACGGCGGCGGGACCGAGAGGCATCGCAATCGGCCGGCGCTGGGTCCGGGCAAAAAGGGGTCGCTGGATACACTGCCCAGGATCGACCCCTTGCCCGACCTTACAGTCCGCCATGTGGGCTGCGACTCAGGTCGCTAGCGCTTAGTCGGTCCTTCCAGGATCTGTCTTTGCCCAACCTCAAGGTAGCCCAAGGGGCTTCCTCGACTGCCAAAGGCAGCTGATTGACTGGCCGTCATAGCGCGCGGACTGGCCTTATATAGCGGGCATTGCTCGTGCACTGCGTGCCGCCCGAAACGTGGGGGTCAGCTCGGGCAACTAAGAGCTACGAGCTACCAGCGATGGCGGCAGGGCAGCCGCGATGTGGTGCGGAGTGCGGGGTTTCGCGAACAAACCCACACATATCAATGTTTATATATTTTATATACATATCATACAAAATTACTGTATAATAAATAAGAAATTTTGTAAATAAGGAAATATGTTAACAGTAAATTGAATATTACAAATAACCAGGTTCATTTTACTAATGAAATCTTTTATATTTATTTATTTATTTAGAGTATTCACAAGTTCACAGTGCAATAAATCAAAGAAAAATCTTGAAATATCCTACTGGAGCTCAATTATGAATGACTCAATATATCAATGTAATTTCAGATCTTAACGCTAATCTAACCAATTATATAAGAAATAAAACAAGAAAAATGTGAAATAAACAAAGTATGACAACAGCAATAAACAATGTAAGAAAACAGAAATAAAAGCAATAAATCAAGAAAAAAGTGAAATAAACAAAGTATGAAAACAGTAATAAAAGCAATAAATCAAGAGAAAAGTGAAATAAACAAAGTATGAAAACAATTTTTAAATTAGTTTTTAAAACAACACTAGCTTTTAAAACAACAGTTTTTAGAACAACACCCTCCCAAACATCGCATCTATTTTACCGTTTCTACCGTTTGTCCGATTCAATTCAAATTTTGCATACTTATGCTTTGGGACCCGGCGGGTAACATTTGCCCTCTATTCTCATACCCCTTCCCCTCCCCCTGGCATATTTTCGATGCAAATCTGTACCGTTTGACCGATTGGACTCAAAATTTGGAAACATATTCTTTAGGCGAGTAACTTAGGCGATATTTTTCCCCTATTATCATACCCCTTCCCCTCCCCATGACGTATTTTCTGTGCAAATCTGTATCGTTTGACCAATCGGACTCAAAATTTTAAAACTAATTCTTTAGGACGCGGCAGGTAACATTAGCGACATTTCCCCCTATTCTCATACCCCTTCCTCTCCCCCAGTCTTATTTTAGATGAAAATCTGTACCGTTCGATCGATCGGACTCAAAATTTGGAAACATGTTCTTTAGGCGAGTAACATTGGCGATATTTCCTCCCTACTCTCGTATACCTTCTCCTCCCCCTGACATATTTTAGATGCAAATCTGTACCGTTTGACCGATCGGACTCAAAATTTGAAAACTTATTCTTTAAGACTCGGCGGGTAACCTGGGCGATATTTCTCCCCTATTATTTTACCCCTTCCCCTCCCCTGATACATTTTCAATGCAAATCTATACCGTTCGATAGATCGTACTTCAAATTTGGTAACTTATTATTAAGGACTCGGCAGGTACAAAATTCTACATTTCCCCCCTATTCTTTTAAACCTTCTCCTGCGCTGATATATTTTCAATGCAAATCTATACCGTTCGAATCAAAACTTTGTATTCCCCCACAAATTTATATTCAACTTAATCCTTAACCCGTGCAACGCCGGGTACGAACAGCTAGCTCTTAATAATACTTGAATTCGCATTGAAAATATCAATACTTGCGCGGTTCGTTAGCTCGTTACAGGACCTACTCGCACGTAAAATTAAGGAGTTCCCTTGCGATCTCGTATGGTGTCTCGGAATTGAGAAAGGATACGAATGTCGTATTGAATACTTAGGGATCCTGATGCTAATCTTTTCCAGTAGATATGGACAGTTGATTTTGCCAGAGATTAATTTTACTAAGAACAATATGTCGGAGTATTCTCTTCTTAGTTTTAGTGGATTTAGGAGAGGTATTTGATGATTCAAATGTCTTCTGCTCAAGTATTTTAAGAGAATTTTCTGGTATCTTTCAATCCTATTAATATGTAAGTAAGTATTGGGGATTCCAAATGATTGATGCACATTCCAGAGTGCTCCGTACATAAGTGTTGAATAAATTTACTGCAGAAGTGGGATTTTTAAAGGGCTTTGATGTCCTTTGTATAAATCCTAGCATTTTCGTGGCCTTTTTGCATACCGAATCTATATGAGGGATGCAAAAAGGGCGCGATTACTTATTACTATCAAGAATTTTACTGTCAAAGAATTAAATTTGTTTACATCTTAGTACTTTAGAGGGAAGTCATCTTACTATCAATGAATTATATATATATTTTTTTAAATGATGGTAAACACAACACTGTTTTATTCCACAATATATTTATTTTGAATTGTTAGAACATTTTCGGGATTTCTTCCATTGTCAATAACAACATGTTTACAACTAAATTAAAAATAATTCGAGACAGTATTTATAGGTATTGGGTGGGTGTAATGGTGGTTGGGGTTGGGGGCGGGGGTAGGAGCGGAGAGGTTATGCGTGGTATCTGGATGTTAAGTATATTTCTATTATTTATTTTATTATTATAAATTTCTAAGATCTCCAAGATGTCCAAGAAGATGTCATAGTATATGTATTTATGAAAGGGGCGTGAAGACAAAAATAAAGCATCGGTTTTTGCATAAATAAACATTATTGTATATATGCTTGTACAACTTCCAAAAACTTGTGATAGATGTGGTAGTCTCTCACGGGTGGAATTGGTGAACGTTACATTGTGTAAAGTGACTAACACTTAAGCCAGCCGTAGATAAGTCATAAGCCCTATGAACACCCAAAAAGACTTCCAAAACCATTTTCCAATATAAAAAATAGCTTCGCCTCTATGAGACATCTATAATATATCTTGGTTAATGATGTCCTCCTGAAGATAAAATCCAGTATTGCGTTCTTGAAAAATTTGAAAATACTCGAAATATTCCAAACTGTTATTCATTGTTCATTATTCATTGTTTTGAAAGATATAACAAATTCAAAATTAGGACTTTTTTTAAAAATATATGACATCTGAATGCCTTTTCAGTCCATGTTTCTTTCGTTAATTATCATAATACGAGTAGGTAACTAAATGTAATGATTTTAAAATGTTTTATCATTAAGTTATGTAAATATTTCATCACATTTCATTAAAATTGTATAAAAAATAATCACGTGATGACTCATGTTCGCGCTGAAAGAAAATCCCGTAAATTTCACAAAAGGGAACTCGTCCTTTGTTAGGGCACAGACATGTGGAGTTACTGTGCATTGCATTCAATTCATAAATTTTCCTCTTACAAATGAAAAAAAAATCATTAAAGCATGAAGTAAAAATATTCAATGAGATATCTCATATAAAAACTATCACATTTTGTCCCGAATGAAATTAAGGATGTTTGTGACAGTATTAATTTTAATTAAAAATTTTAATAAGGTTTAAGAAACGTATATTTTTTATATTGACGTTGCAGAAGACAGTGTCAACAACGTCATCACACTACAGCGGGTTGCAAGCATGAGTTTGCGTTATAATTTTATCGATATCTGATTATATCAGCAGATTATATCCATGAATTACTCCGAGAATATAACATATATTACGTTATATTCTCGTCCCTCCATCAGGAATTGAGAGTCCAGACATAAATTCGGTCTTTCACTTGAGAACTGACCTTATATCTTCTTCTTCTTTTTCTTTTAGTAGATCTGTTGATCTGTGCTACAGAAAAGTACGCCTCCTGTGATGACGAGGTCCAGCTATCCCTCCATCTTTTCCAAACCCTGGTGATATGAATATAGCCATGATGAAGGACCTTTGCGAGACTGCGCAGTACTCCGCGGTTTTGAAATTATCAAAACAATTTGTTAAAATTAAAAATATTAACCAATGTACATGTACTGTAAACATTGTTAATAAAACGTATTTTGTATACACATTTATTTAATTTTATTTAAGTGAATTTTTTAATGCCTCAATGTGATGTTACCCCTTTATGAGTTCATTTATTCTGCACAATTTTTCTCTAGATGCTCTAAAAATGCATATATGATTTTTAGTGATTTTCAAGGTACGCAATCATTATAAATATCATCTGCCTCAGAGATAAGAGATATTTCTGATTGTTATTGTTAATATTATTATTAAATACATATCGCTCACAGTATTCACAGTGATAAGACGGCTTATCCTATTGTTTGGACTGGTCTGGAATAGACAGAGGGTAGGTACCTATTCCATGCCTTATACTTGTGGTGATCAGTTCAAACAATGAAATTCATTGTTGCATGTACGAACGTATATGTAATCCTAATTATTATGCTTTGATAACTTGATGTAAATTATCGGAGTTGGCCAAATACAAACTGTCGCATAAATAACTCTTTAAAAATTAAATTTTACATGCGTAATTTTTTTTTAACATGAATTTAAAAATAAATATAAAAATATCAAATTTATTAATGATAAGTATTAAAAGTCAGTAAAAATGAGTGCTAGTTATAATTGTATGCATGACCTTTGTATTGTATGAATATAATATGTTGTTCGTAAAACAAATTGTGAGTAAATGGATACATTATGTTACATCTACGTAGATTGGGCTATTGATCTATTGATTGATGACTAAAATTGAATCACAACTTTTGTGTGCCTTATTTCATGTAATCTTTCTGACAAGGAATACAATTGTGCCATAAGGATATTAATGAGTTCTTTCACCCTTTTGATAAAGGATATTTTGGTTTTGCGCTGGATTAGATCTGCCGAGACAAGAAACAAGGTCATCTTGACTCACAATCCAAATTACTCTACCTATTACAAATACTTATGTAATAGGTAGAGTAATTTTATTTACTTACAGTATACGATTTGATATTTGATTTTAAGCATATAAAATATGATATATTTTATTAATGCTTTATTTTATTGTGCGTGTGTATACTAATTTATAATGACCACTCCAAATATTATAAAATTATCCATTACTACCATTTTATCGATTTTATTAAGTCGATTTGTTTGAAAATCAAAATAAAGTCTTTATTATGTTTCGAAATTATCGTGACAAACTTTGTGGAAGTTCATTGTCATATATTTTTTAAGAAATTAAAATACAACGTTGTTTATCCCTTACTTAACCGGTAGCAACGCTCAAGTTCATGCTGGAAGGTTTATACTGGCTCGAGTCGTTTTTATATTATAAGTTTTTTAGGATGTATGTAAGAAATAGACCCTACATAAATAGGTAAACTCCATTTCAATCCTTGATATATATATATATATATTTATAAAGAATTAGAATTAAATTAGAACTTCTAAATGGTTTCTGATTTTGTACTTTAATTTGGCTTGTAAATACTCCTCCCATAAGGTCGAGCTATTGATTCATACTGTGGGCAGTATAATGACTTTAAAAGGTTATAACATAGATCTAATTTATTATAAAAACCTTTTTTTATCTGATCTATAAATAAATAAAAAATATTAGATGTAAGTTTTGGCACAGAAAATACAAACTATCAAACAAATTATTTCGATATGGAATAAACGAAGCTGTTTTTTATTATATTCCATGTGATATTTTTACGTGATTTTGTAATATTTAAAAATGGCTATTTAACAAATATACTTTTTAATTTAACGCTACTCTTAAGTCATTTCTACTGTAGGTAGGTGACAAGGTCATAAATTTCTATTATGCTATAAGTTCAATTATAATTTTTTACGATTTAATAAGGAAATATTTCTTCGCGAAATGATTAAGTTTTGCAAGTTATATTAAGGTAGTAAATCACAATGTAAGTTTTCTGAGACACTACACCCCTAAGCCAGTTCCCGCGCACACTTCACCCTCGTACGGGGGAAGGGGCGGGGGTTGTTTTTCCAAAGAAGCCAAGAGTGCAAATCGGTCATCTGGGTCCCTATACAAGTTTATCGATCTGAAGTTCTTCCATCACTTGTTGGGGACTCCAAACTTTTGAGTTTAAAGAATGAAATTTTTTTTTAAGGGTTGTTCACACGAGGTCCTACGATACGTTATATAAGACAAAAAGTGGAATTTATTGTCTTAATATATAAGCCGATCAACAATCTAATTAATGTGATGGTACGATGTTTCATATACCATCACCTGCAAAAATACACCTTCACAATTATGAACATTTGTATGAGTAACATTAAAGACACTAAAAATAAAATATATTTTAGATAATATGAATATATGTTCGTATACGAATATGTCTAACATCAAACTGTGTATTCACAGAGATAGACAAGATAAAAAAGTCAACAATTCTTAGTTAAAAATTTCTCACATTCTCATACACATAACTTAATAACTTTAACAAGCTATTTTGTTTTCAAATCTTGAAATTACCACTACCAGAATTCATATATTTTTAAATAAATACATTAGAAACTGACCATTTATATAAAAGAAAAATTGTATTATATTTTACAAAAGATTTATATGTTACAGACAAAGTGTTAATTTTGATAATTTATACATTAACTAGTATAGTGTATACATATATTAATTAATGTACACTTAATCAAAATTTAACACTTTGTATGTAACAAACTTAACAAATGAATTATAAAATTATTCGTTACTATCATTTTATCGATTTTATTAAGTCGATTTATTTTAAAATCAAAATATAGTCTTTATAATGTTTCGAAATTATCGTGACAAACTTTGTGGAAGTTCATCGCTTTTTGATATAAAAATTAATCTCGAGTTTTCAGTGAACAAGGTATTCAAATAATAATACAATAAATCTATTTGAGCGGCTATCTACATATTTTCCAATTTGTGTTGAAGCACCATTGGAGATCGTGAAGTTGTTCATGGAGTTAATTATTCATATTAGATATAAATTTATATTTATAAACACAAATATGCATATCATATTTCATAATTTTGTTCATTAATTTAATTTCGTCTAAAATTTTAAAATTCATCTCATCATCTTCATCTCCTTTTTCTTGAAGGGTTGGGAGCCCAAAGGCTCTACAAGGCTCTACAAGGCGCGTCAATATTTCCCTGTCTCGTGCTGCTTCCGTATGTGTTGACCGGACAAGACCCATTGATAATTTAATTTTGAAATAATTTAATGTTTGAGAATAGATTCTTATCATTTATCTGATGGAGGAAAGGATTTTTTTAAAACCGATTTATACATATTAAAACTAACAATTTTTAGTAACAATCAGCTGATCGTCTTATTTTTCATGTTTTTCAACAAACCACTTTTATTATTATAACTGTACTTCTGTATATTCGCATTTTTTTGGCTGTTTCGTGTAAATGATTTTTATTTTTTAACGTAAATTTAAGTACCAAATGTTATTCATAATAAATATGTTTAAATAATCTTATTAATGTCATTTGTGGAGTATAAAATCAAAGGCAGCAAAATTAAAAAAAAACGAGGATTACTTACTCATGAATATACTGAATTCGAGATTTTATAGGAAACAAATCCTCTAAATTTATAGGAAACGTGATTTTAGAAGAGATGGATACATAAAATCTAGAATTCAGTTCATTTTAAATTAGTTGTCCTCAGTGACTGCATTCAAAAACTTTTTTTTTAAATTTTGAATATTGCTGTCTGCTTTTATATCCCACATTTCGTGTAATACATTTGGATCATTTAATTAGGCGAAAAACTTTAAAAAATTTACCTCTACGTGTAATTAATTATAATTTTATATTTTACTGCTCCACAATCTTTCGAATCTCTCCTCGTTAGGTGAAATCTTAAACTTACATAAGAAACTTAAATAATACTAACAATAATAATACTTTAACGCCTGTCGATGAGAGATTCCGATACTCTCTAAACTTGAGTAGTAAAATACCCAATTTAATGATCATCAAGAATAATCTGTACAAAGCTAACCATCCAATTTATTAATAATTTAATATCTTCTGCGTGTAGTTTTTTAGGATATTCTTCCGTGTATATCCGACCTCTCCGGCCGACGAAGACGTTTCGAATACCATTGCAGGGTCCATCATCAAGGCTAACGTGTTGTGGACCTGTAATGGTATCCGAAATGTCAGCCAGACAGGTTGGATGAACCCGGCAGAACATCCCAGAAAACTACATGCAGAAGATTCTGAACTTCCGTGAAAACCTGAACATTTTTAATAATTTAATACGTTTTATTTATTTAAATTATCAGACTAGATTTAAAGTTTGCCTCCATTGCTTTTATTTTGCAGCTCAAATTACGTGACAGTTCGAACGGCAAGCAATATGGAGGCTTCTTGAAAATCAAATAATTTAGTAGTTCCCTTCAATACGTTTTAACTTACCAGTGCGAGAAGGAATCTATTACAATATGCAATATGGTTAATTAATACTATACTTGGCACACTCTACTCCCTATTTTATTTCGTTTTAAGGTTTGATGAAATTCTCTGAACATTTTTTACCTTTTACGTTGAAATAAACACAAATGTATGAACTAAAAGAAAATTGACAGGCAGACGCGAGCGAAGTTGATCCCTGTACGAACATAATATGCGTAAAATTTTCATATATGAAAATACACGAAATTTGTGAAATTTTTCGTTAAGAAATTAATTCTTATTTTTTTATTCAATTTACTCACATTTTACATAATGCGACAAAAATGCTTTTAATATTTAATACTCTAAACATCTAGTCCGAGTAATCTAACGCGTATTTTTTCAAATCAAAAACAACTTCTGAATTAAAAAAAAGTGTTTAAAATATACATCTACATATGTTGAATGTCATTTAAAAATGTTCAAAAAAGATGTTCGCAGACGATACACACATATTGTACGCAGATAAAAAAAGTAACCCACAAAAACCAAATTTTTGTTATAATCCCTTTCTTTATAAAATATAACAACAATTAAAGACGAATTAAAACATATAACATAACACTCAACTTACAGTAATCTAATATATTTCTAAAATGTCAGATGTTTTGAGCTTTGATAAGACACTTCATGCTTTGAAGATTAAATTCTAAAAATATTTGTCAGTCAATTTAGATTTTCGAAATTCGTAGTGAAGTACCTATTATGTATATCGACGGAGTAATTCAAATTTAGAAAATATTCCGCGACGTTATCGGGCCGCCGTTGCTAATCAAACTTTTATAATGATTCCAATTTGAAAAAAACAATAAAATTTCTAAAAATCCGAAATTATACTAAAATTAATTTTTTTTAACGAAAATTTGATAGATCTTCTTGATCGTCGCCACGAGTCTACTTGCCAAGTTTCAGATCGATTGGATCACGGGAAAAGGGTCAAAAATTGATCCAAATTTTTTTTTATGGCAAGCCGGCAAGCAAGCAGCCGCCGCGAGTTAATATAAAGGGAGTGAAAACAAACAAATATATCGTAAAAAACCTACGTGAAGACTACGTGACCAAATCTTGAAAATAAATATTTTCTTTATATATGGAATAATTAAAAACAAAATTCAATATACAAAGACAAAGATCACAACTTGACATTAATAGGACACTCTTAATCTTTATATTTGAACCGATACAAAAAAACTTCGTAAAAACATATTCACACGCATAATTCCCCCAAAAATTCACATGTTTAAAATTTAAACGATTGAAAAGCCCGAAGAGCTCCTACTCGAAGTTCTTCACAATGTCAATTAAACAGTAATAGGATCAATTTAAAGACAGCAAAAGCTATGTTTTTTTTGCATAGGTTTATATTTTATATTATACTTTTATTCTTACAAGACATTACTACTACTATCGCTAGACCGCATTCAAAAGAATGTGCGCAAAAAATATGTGTGTTGTTACGATGCAAAAAATGAACACAAAATAAGTTTTTCTAGTAAGTAAGTAACCTTTTTTTAAACTAAAAAATATATATTTATTTTGAATATCATATGAGGCTTGTAATATGAGGCAACTTGCCCCCACTTTCTTCTTACCGGACAAAGCTAGGGAATGGTCTTTTGATTGTGGTCGACCTATACTAATATTATTTTTATATATCATGATAGTTGAAAGAACTTATGTAGGTAGCTACTTCTCATGCATTTAATAATAATTAAATAGGTTATTAGAAGACATGCATCTAAAATAAGATTTTCTTCATTGTGTATGAGGTTTAAATTTACCTATTAATGTCATAAAACTTTATCATTAAACATTTTTTCTTACCATACGAATGAAAACGTGAAATGATCACATGTATTTCTAATTTATACGATATAAATTATATGTTTAATATATATTATTATTATTTATATTTGATATTACCGTAATACTGTGCTGAGTATCATTAATTTATCTACTACGTCATATTTTATGGTATCTTCCAAGAATCCAAAAAATTTGTAATTTGATCCATATTCTAAGGAATTTTCAGTCTATTTACTGATAAATACTGGTACTTGAATATTGGAATATGAGATATAGAAAATGTATTATATTGATGTATTATATACGTTTTCAAATATTCAATCTACTCTACATTTATTTCAGACTTTTTTCAAATTAAGCCTTCAATACGCACCCCTTGGTGCTTTGTCTTAAAATTATTTACGACTACTTTATTTTTAATATGTGTAGCGAAATTTGTTATTTTAAACAAATACTCATTTTGAGCATGTCCACTAAGAATTGTTTTCACGGTTTTACGGAAAATATATTATGTAAGTAATTAAAATAAATGGAAAACTGCAAATGATGATAAAAATTTAAATAGATTTTTAAAGACTCATATTTTATACTACTATACATAATAAGCTGTATTATGATCACTTATAAGATGGATTAGTCGACTGGAAAGTATTTTTTCACTTGCCAGGGCATAAAGAAGCCTTTGAAAAATATTTATATTTTCATTGTTTGTGAATGTTATGGATCTAGATTTAAGAAAATGATTTACATATAGGAAAGGTAAATATTGCTGTAGGACACACAAAGTGCATATAATCGCACATGTCATGTCACAAAGACGCAGGATAAACGCGTACATTAAGTGATACCGATCGAGTCACGTGGTATGCGACGCAGTGTCAAAACGGCACAGTAAGAGCAATGCAATTAAAATAATTGTGAAATTATAATTCTAAAGCCGTATTAGAAAAGAAGAATGCGTAAAACGAGGTATACCAATCCTCGTATTTTAACCAGCTTTATTGTTTGCACCCGTGAAAAATCTCGGGAAATTATAAAACGACTTGCCTTGCGTGACAGCGATACATATGCCGCGCGCTGATTGTGTGTCACACTAAAGTTTTAATTCCGGAAATTTACGGACTTTACGACAGACAGACTAACAGACAACGAAATTATTATGTTTATTGGTGAGTACCGCCATTTAATTTTTTAGAATTAAATTATTACCGTCGTGTAGCTTACTTTGTGTTGTACAATTAAGCCTTTAATTAATTTATTTTTCATAAGCATTAACCCGAATTGTTATTGTAGGTTGTGAGATAATAATATCTTCAAAATGTTGAATCACGAACACGAGGTACCTACGAAACATTTATGATTCACCTGCCTATCTGGTAAAGGTACATTTTGTTGGTCCCAATAGAACACTGACAAATTAACTTCATTCTGTTTACCAGTTTACTAAACAAATTATATATCATCTGTCTAACCCTTTGCCTACAATGTATCTTAATTTAAAATTATTTATCACAGCGATTCGTTTTATTATTTTTCATTCAAATCTTTGGAGGTTGAATCAGAAAGATTTTTGTGTGAGAAATGATGAACCGCCTGCAGGCCTATCAATTGTGTTTTTAATATTTTAATATTTACCATAGCTTGACGGTCAAGTATATGTATTTGGATATTGATGAAAGTGGAGCATAGAATCTTACTTATTTAAAATACCTACACTGATTTTATTGCAGAAATATGTACAATATTATGAAAATCAATGCACGTGGTTGGCTTGACATACACATTGATATGAGATACATACATTATTTAGTTTTTTTATTAATCTCAAGATCAACACGGCACTGGAACTTGGGGAGATTTTATCAAGAATATGTTGGATTATATATGTTTTCAAAGACATATATAATCCAGTGACAAATTACATAAAAAAATTTGAATACTAAATAAAATCCTGGATTAAAAATATGGACTGATTTAAATTGGTACACTTACCCAAAAACATTAATATCTTTTTAATCACTGCATTGTTTCTTTTTTTGTCACTTGTAAAAAATACCAACTGACTGTAAACTATTCCTGTCTCAACACAACGTCTAGTGAGCATGGTCCAAAAAATGGTTTATTTAACCTTTATATTGGAATAAATAAATCTGTCCTAGAAATCCGGATCTGGAGATAAATATATCGTAAAAAAAGATTAAGAAACCGGGGTTTATAGAACCGATAGCAATTATGATGACATAACTTGATATGATTTTGGAAGCCGCGAATGTGCGAATGTATAATTTCTTACATGTTTATCATTGGCTGTGCATTGCGCATATGTATGTGAGCATCCAAAATCATGCTCGCAACGTGAAATGGATATCATTACAATGGGAGTGAGGAATATGGAATGGACATCATTAATTGATTACTTCATATTTCGATAGTGTACAGTTTTATTTATTTTTTGCGCAAAAAAATATACCGTGAAACTTATATTAATTAATGTTAGCAAGCTTTTCAAACAATCAAACAAACATTTTTCTTAAAAATATGTGCTTTAAGTTAACTTTGACTTACTGTAAAGTATTTGATATAACCGGCCCTAACAAAGAGAACAAGTTTTTATTAATCAGAAACCATTTACAAGTAGGTGGTAGTTTTTATTATACAAAAAACATTTGAGACATTTGGGCAATGTTGTAAAATGACTGTAATATGACTTTTTTCTTAAACTGTACTGTATTTTGAAATGTTTCTTCCTTGAAATTAGTTTTGTGACAATAATGTATTGTACTTACCATTCAACTCCCAAGTATGTATTGTGGTATATTGTGCCATGGTGATTCGTAAAGTTGGTATCTTTATTTGCCCCTTTGTTCTATATCTATTACTTATACAGTCTAAAGGGCGGGATTAATTTATAAAATTATCTTTATAGGTTTGATATAGGGCGTTAGTTTTATATAGTTTTGTAAGAGATAGGATTTTAAAATCTTGAAATATATTTACAGTATTTACATAAGGTTTTTTAAGAATGGTTATAATGATTATATTTAAAAAAATATTAAATTCCTGTAGGATGGAATTAAAAGCCCCCCCCCCACCTAATATTACCATACTGTAAAAGGGACCTCTACATACATACAAACCATGTATTCTTGAGTCGGTTGACATGTTGTAACTAGAAATTATATCATTTATATTATTTAAAGTGAATGACTATTGCCAATACAATTATTTTTTAATCATATTTTTTTGGCACTGTTTTCATAATAATAATCCCTCGAGTCAATGTATCAAGTCTCATCTGTCGACACGGGCCATGAGATATATAATCTGCCTACGGGAAATTACCTGATGCCATCAAATTTATGCTTTACCGTAAAACCGCGATCGCAATTTGCGCGGAGATCTCAGACCATTCAAAATTGATCCGCGTTCGACCAGCTAAGGAAAACACTGGAATGAGAAAGTTTTCATTAAAACGGAAAAACCTCGGAGGCGGGTAAAGAAAAGAGGAAAATTGTAGATGGGGCGAGAACGTAATGGATGGGAATCACCTCCAGAGATTTAGGGTCGGAATATCCGAGGGTTAGCCCTATTTTATATCTGAATCCGCGCTGCTTTGTTCGCCGCGTCGCAATAAACGATTTCAAACTCTTTCTCAATTACTTTTTATCTGTAATTAAACTGGTGGAGAGATTTATGACGAGATTCGATTTGTTACTTTGTGATGAAAATAATAATATGAAAGATTTATAAACACTGTGATACGGAAAAATTTCATATAAAAAATATAAAGTAGATAATCAATTAGATACAACCAATTTATTTTAAGCAATAATAAAAAAAACACTATGTATAAAACATCTGTTTTTGAATAATCAACACATTTTGGGGCCTATGGTCTTTCCATCAGGATACAACAACGTATAGGTACTAAAAATTTAAATTCGAAATTTTAACAAAAACAAAACACAAAAGGTAAATATATGGAAGTTGAATAATTGAGTTCGTCTTTCATTACGCACACCACATTTCAAATTCTGATTTTTTCTTGCTTGCTCTACTTATGAAAGAGCATTTGTGATCGCTGATAGCAATTAGCAATGCAACCATTGCCAAAACTTCCTGATCCTGATAATTACACTAGACATCGTCAGCATAGATTGTTTCACATTCCAATATACAGGACCAACCTGCCGATGGTTATGCCTGTTGGAAGAGCCACAGCTATGTTGAACAAAATCGCTTTGGGTATTGATATATTCCATGTGTCTGAGGGGGTTTTCCGAAGCGGGATTCTCCTACACCTTTGACCAGATTTTATGTTATTTTTAATTTATTAAATATTTTCATTTTTGATATATACTTCCTAATATGTATGCCTTAAACATTTTGTTTGTCATGTACATATTATCATGAAATAAATTGAATTGAATTGAATTGAAAACTATCCACTGCCATCTGTTCCGGTCTGCAGTATTCTTGATGGCATCTTTAAAATAATTATTGGTTGGGAACTTCACCAGATCCGCCAGGTTGCTCGTTGCCAGTCTCCCCGTTGCTGCACCTTATATATGCGGGGTACAAAAATCCAAAAAATTTACAAAATGTTTTGAATGTAATCACCGAGGATTATTTATTTAAAATATACTGAATTTTAGATTTTCTCTATCTATTCCCTTTTAAAATCACGTTTCCTTTGACTTAACAGGCTACGTTAATTCCTATAAAATCTCGAATTCAATACATTATAAATTAGCAATCCTCGTTGTTTGCATTTTTTTTTTGATTTTGCTGCTTTTGTTTTTAGTATTTCAGTGTAAAATTTTGTATTGTGAAAAAAATGTTTCTCAACTTTAATTTATTTTAAACTGGAGCAATATGTTTTGTGAGTTGTTTAAGGGATTCGCGCTATACGTTATTATTACCACTATCCTGATCTCTTACGACCTCAGTATCTCTATTTCAGATCCATACAAAAATTTTACTCTTTTTCCCACAATATAATATTTCAAAATAATTATATAAATGAATGCTGACAAAATCTTTTTATTGAAAATTTATTTAATTAATAAAAACTAAACTTTGACTTGCCGGTGAGAAGTGATACCTTATCATAGAATTATATTCTAAAATTTAAGATTTACAATGAAATGTGTTTTCATTAAAAATTATATATCATTTCATCGAGATATCTCTACGAATCATGTTTAGTTTTAAGTATGCCGTAAACTAGGTCGTATTTTCTCACAAAAAGTAGAGTTGTTATAAAACTTAAGTCGTAGATCTCCTCCAGAACTCCAGACAACATTGTTATTTTTAATTATATTTTTTAGTTTAGTGTTATTTTATACTATTAAAACGAAGTTTCTTAATTTGAAAACCTTACTTTATTGGTTATTTGGAAAATTTGATTGTTTATTTATTTATTCGCCGTTGAAATGTTGTGATGGAGGTGACTACAATGACCACAAATGCCATAATTTTGAAAATCTGAAATAGGTTGTTCATGATCTGTCTGAGACGCATCCTTTAATTTTTCGGACACGCCTTTAGAGGAGAATAAAACTAGAAATACCTGGTAGCGATTGGAAAATATACGAATAGAAGACCAGAGAGGAAGATGTAAATCTCAGAGATCAGACACGCTATGGGCTATCCTATCGGAACGGCTATCCGAAGTAGAAGAAGGAGGAGTAAAATTGTCATTAATGAGAAAACCGACCATAAAAGAAGAAGAAAAACATATTTGTTTGATTATCAATTTACTACATGCCCGCCACCAATGATGAGAGAAATTTTTTTGAACAAGTAGTATAAATAGATAGTCGAGAATTATGTCGTTTTTTATCCTTAAAGCTAAGCTGTATATTCCAGACACTATATAGACTCTATTGATCCCTTCGATTTTCTCAAATGTTAATTATGAATTCAAAATATTTTTAGTAGGTATGCTCAATTTTTTTTTGAGCACGTTCAAATTATGAATATAATACTTGATTTTATCCCCAGGATGACATCATCAATCAAGATATAATATATTGTAGATCAAATAGAGTGATCACTTAAGCTAGCCGTACGGTAGGTCGTAAGCCCTGTGAACACCCAAAAAGACTTGGATTTTCCCATATAAAAAATAGGTTCATCTCTAGGGACATTTATAATAATATATTTTGGTTAATTATGAACTTTTAATGGACATAACAATGCCTTAACCATTGACAAATATTCACATTGTATAAGATTACGTCACGAATTCATGATTGTGGGAGACGAAATGAAAAAATCAAAACCATTAAAGCTTTTATTTAATAAAAAGACACATTGAAGACACACTTAACTTGAACACTGATTTGTAATTCGCACTAACCGTCACTCAAGAATATTCCAGAAACAGGTAGAAACTCTTTAATCGCTGCACTTTTTATTTCGCATGATTCGCTACCCCGTCGGTTATAGTTCGCTTTCAATTCGCATCCGTTCGCTGTTTCTATGGTTTTAACATTTTCACTAATCGTTAAAAATACGAATTTCACCATGATGCTTTAGCTGGTTATATAGAGGCCATCATTTCTGGAATTTTCCTGCGTACACTCCTGCATTTGACTGATTTCCAGGGTTTTCTGAAATTATGTAAAATGACGTATTCTATTCGGAAATCCTCGATTATATGTCATTCTTACCATTTCAAAATCACGATTATATAATATATACTTAAGTCTGTTAGGGATATAATCTACTCAGATATTCTATTCGACGAAAAGTTCTCATAATGATAATATTCCAGTAATCCTTTGAAAATTCTTGGATTAGTCTTGAATAAGATGCTATAAAAATTTCAATTTTCTCAATAAAATTTATTTATTGTACATTTTATGTCAGTAATACTAAATATAATTCATCTTTATGTTGTCCTTTTACTGATAATCATATAAAAACCATTGAACGTGTCCAATATAAATTCTTGAGTTACACTAACTTTAGATGAAATATTCCTACTGAATAATATTTTAATTATAAATTTTTGTCGTCAGTCATTTATTTGTAAACCTTTTTAAACAGGCGAAAAATATCCGACTTATTTTTTTTCAATGTATTAAATAGCGCCCTGTACTCTTAGACGTGAAAATAGAGAGGCACTTAATTTTAAGTCTGTTTTCATAAATATTGGCGTGTTTTCATAATGAATAATTCAAAAATGTGTTATGCTTTCTTATTCTATGCTTTGTGTTAACATAATTTTTTTTAACATTTGACTTGTGCATCAGTTTGTCCATATAATTTCGTGAAATGTTCCCCCACTGTACTCATTCTTTTGTGGTCACTTTATTCACCTCAAAGGTTCCCTCGTAAAACTTTTAATGAAATGTCAACACAGGTAAACAATACACTCACCCACATTAAATACGTTGTCCTGTTAGCTGTGCTATTCATTTTACCAAAGCATGTATTTAGATGATCATTTTAATTTTGCAAAAAGAGCAAGCATAGAAATCTTTTTTAATGATTGATCCTCCTTTTCCGGGACATAAAAAAAATGAAATCAATATGTTTGATAGTTAATTTTTGGGCCCCAAAAATAAGATAAATGAGCATTAAAAATAATAAGTTCAGACACTTGTTTGTCAATTTTAATTTTGATCGACCAATTTTATGCTTACGTATACCTAACCTAACCTCACCTAACCCATTTTAGCTGGCACTTTCAGGTATATTTCTTAAATTGCTTAAAAAAGCCTTAGGTTTACGATAATAATTAAAAAAGAGCATCAAATATTATTTTTGAATACCAAATATAAATTGAGTATGCTTAAACATATAATTATCTTGTCACCTTTAATGCAGTTCATTTATCATTTATCCGTCGGTCAACTTATGTAGACGCAATAATTAATATAAAGATAAAACATAAAATAACATAATTTATTTAAAAAAATACACATTTACAATAGATCAAGTAAATTTCGGAGGTTCAAATAATATTGTCCTTTTTACTAATAATAATTATAACTTATTATTTTAGTAATAATTTTGTATCAAAAATATTGTTAATGTATATGTGTCCGTCGATCATTTTAAATTCGATAACATTGTTGCTAATAATGTTGCCTTCATAATATTTAATGCAAATAAATTACTGTTAATAATTTTTAAATTTGTTCTGAACATTAAAATTTCAGAATACTTAAATAATTTAACGGAAAATTGTCATATATTTATTGCAAAATTGACTTAATCTACTTGGGTTAAAAATAGTGTTGGTCTGAAATTGGATAATTTTGAATAACTTAAAAATTATTTAAGCATATTAAAATTGAACCAATAAAATTTATAATTTTTTATTAAAATATATATTTGGCTAAATCCAAGGCAATGGTCCCATTGCATATACAACGAAAATGAGTATTTCACTATATTATTGAATGTGCTAATAACAAAATGAAAGATAATTTACGTTTAAATAGTAAGTATTAAATAAGATATCACACTTTAAAGTTTCGAAAAATGCACTGCATATTTTGACATTTCATAGGCAATATATGAGGTTAGGTTAGGTTATTAGGTTTGGTTTGGTTAGGTTATTAGGTTTGATTAGGTTAGGTTATTAGGTTTGGTTTGTTTAGGTTATTAGGTTTGGTTAGGTTAGGTTATTAGGTTTGGTTAGGTTAGGTTATTAGGTTTGGTTTGTTTAATTTAGATTACGATTATTTTAGTTAGATTAAATTAACAGGACGTTAAATTATATAGTGAAATACTTATTTTCATTGTATGAACAACGGGACCATAGTCTTGGATTATTCCATATATTTTTCAATACGTAACAGGGCCTATTAAAAAAAAGACAATAATTATAATGATGTTAAGGATAAGTTTTTTTCACCCTTATGAATGAAATTATATTTTCAGAAATCAGTGTTCACAGTTTTGGTTTAATTATATCTTACGTCTTTGGTATCTACAAAAATTAAAAAAAAACTGCAGTCGTTGGGAATTTTCAGAGATGGCTTAAGAGATTTCAAAGTGAGTATTTTAAACTTCATGATAAATGACTTTTAATCTTAACGTCGTGCTAAGAACTGCAGAAGCTAATCTATCTTTTTCATTCGAGGAAATTTCAAAAGAAATGCGTGCATGGTCCAGTTGAAGAAAAAAGTTGAAGAAATCGCAAAAAACATAAATATTTATTGGTAACCTTAAATAATTCTGTTGTATTCTATTATTCCTATTTTAAATTTTAAATTTACTTTCAAAATATTTAAGACATATTTTTAGTATATTTTTCAAAATTTTTCCATTAAAATATATGCAGTTTAGTGAATATTTCTCACACAATGGTGACGTGGTTTACATGGTTATTTGGGTAACCGGATAAAAACGGATAAAAACATGGAAACTGCACATATGTCAAGAATATACAACATACAACATACAGCATTCACAGGCAACTGCACAAAATGTAATAAAAATGTGTTCCCAAATCGGGGATTCCGGGTGCGATTCCCGGTGAGGCCACACACAACTACATATTGTGATGGTTCGCAGTCCCTGTCGTCCTCACCCAATTAATAAAGATGAATTCTGTATTAAGAATATATTGTAATGTCATAGGATAATTGTCGCGAGTTGAAATTTAATTTTATCTATCAGGTATATTCAACTGATTTGCAATCTCCTTGTCGCGGCTGCCAATGTGGTAATGCTAGGAGGGTCCCTAATAAATAAAAATAATAAGTAACAAAAACGTCGCAAAGTTAATATTAAATATTTCTCATTGCATTCTCCTGTTCACGGCTACAACTGAGGTGTTTCTACTGCGGGTGATCCTAACAAAAGTTAACGTCGGCGAAATAATATTAAATAATATAAATTTAATTGCAATGTATAAATCCATTTTCTTAAATGTGAGCGCGATACTGCACGCGGTACGCGGGAGGTGAACGGCGGGACGCACACTAGCTGCTGGCGAGGAGTTTAAAGCCGCACTAGCTGTATGGGGGAGGTGGCCGCGGGGTGCTCGCTGCAGGGCGTCAGACTCCATAAACAAAATACGGTGTAGCGATATAGTTGTTAAAAATAAAATCTTCTATACGTTAAAATATTAGAACTAAAATTCAATTCTTCTTATGAAATAATGTTCTATACTATACAAAATTATTCTATACAATAAATCAACTAAAAATATATTAACTGAAAGTATTATTTTAACTATAAATATATATTCTGTGGTATTTTTGCTTTTGAATGCAATATTAACTAAAACTATTAACTAATCTGCTGACTTGCTGTTGAGTATTTTCTATCAAGATATGAACTCACCATTTGCTTTGAATGCAACTGATGTTCTGGAACTGAGGGCTCTGTCTGTAGTCTCTCGGGCAGCGCCTCCGCCTGCAAGTGCTGGTCTCGAACTGAAGTGCTGAGAATAGAGTATCCGCTCCTTTTATACTCGAGATTGCGACATACTTCCGATATCCAATGCGTCATCCCATGCGGGATGACTTCACCGCTGGCGCCTGCCATTGGTCCGATTCAGTCACCTAGATGGTCGCGATTGGCTCGATCCGTCGCACAGGCAACGTTTCTGATTCGTCCATTTTAAAATAAAAGTAAGGCACCCGCTACAAGCGAAACTTACTGTTCCGATTCAGGAATAATAAAGGCCCGTTCGCACCTACTTATAGGGTCGAGTCTATTAGGATTGT
Organism: Agrypnia vestita; assembly: GCA_016648135.1. Classification (NCBI taxonomy): domain Eukaryota; kingdom Metazoa; phylum Arthropoda; class Insecta; order Trichoptera; family Phryganeidae; genus Agrypnia; species Agrypnia vestita. The sequence goes on from JADDOH010008299.1 coordinate 76,406, forward strand.
CATAAACAATATTAATTTAACGCAGAATTATATCTATGGTTTAATAAAGATCTTAGAAATATTATTTGTGTAGCTGAATATTCAATATTTCGTCAGCCTTTTGCAATACGTAGAATCCTGAGAAGAAATATATCATGTTTTTACTTTTAAACGATTCAAAATAGAATAAATATATTTTTGATGTCCATACTTGTTTTTTTGAATATTATTACTTTAAGATTTTCTGAATTTATTAAATCTATCTCTATCTCGATTATCACAATGTAACATCTACGTTATTTTTTCAAGTCTGGATGATACAATAATCGAGCTGCTGTAGCTTTCAAAAATAAAATCAAATATGAGTTTAATGTAAATTTAATCAATTTTGACTGAGGGACAGAAACTTAAATAATTTCTTTCGAACACCTATTGCACACCTTGAAATTTATGAAAAATTACCTCTGTAAGAAAAAAGAATTTAAAATAAAACTTCTACATCAAAACGGAGACCTGGGGAATGCCGCAGGGGATTCTCTTTGTTATTGGAAGAATATTCGATACAATAAAAGAACGCCGATACCGCCACCGGAATAATATTCTGATCAGACTTGTATTTGCATGCAATCAATATGGAGCTTATTTTAAAACGCCGATAAATTTCCAATTTGTTGTGGTATGTTTTCTTCGATCGTCTTTTACATTTTTCTTTCCATTTCCTTCGTGTATTTTCCATTTTCGGTAAATACACTGTTTAAATTAGTGATCGTTAAGGTAATACTTTTACTGAGGTAACAAGAGCATTTCCAGCACGGGCTTTCGCATCGAATCGATGATCCTTTGATTATCAGAATAGTATTTTTTCAATAAACTGCCAATAATTTGTACATACTCACTTTGTTTTTTTTTTCTATTTTCTTTCTAATAATATCGTGAATGAGAATATGTGTGAATGTGATCGAAGAAAAAGTGATATGCCAGAATGGAAGAGAGGCCAGTCGTGAATTGCGAAGCAATAAATAAAGCGGGTAATCGAGTGTAAGTACCTAATTGGCGAAATATTTAAGCGATAAATAATACATGCAAAAACGAAATATCCTAAAAAGTGATAAAAACGTGTTACCCAGCGATGATAAAGTGCTAATTTACGAGTGATTTATTGAGAAATAGTGTATTTAAAAGGATAGCGTTAAGTTTAATTCGTTATGTGACTTTGTAAATTGATTATTTAGTTAAACATTAATTAACAAATCGCTAATTAATATCCAGTGTTTTCATTCATTCTTCCCGCCGCCACGACATGTGACAATATAATTGATGAAAGTGCACTTTATTTTCACCACTTAGATGTTGAAAATATCAACATATTTCAGGGCTAATGGTCTGTTCGTCAGTATAATTGTATCCTAGGGGACCATTGGCCCTGAACATGTTGATATTTTTAATATTAAAATGGTCAAAACAATGTACATTTTTGCCAATTTTTTAATTTTTTTTATTAAAAAAATAGAGATACGAACACGGAATACGTGTCACATCAATATTCTAACTATTTTCAAACTAAGCTAAACGTTGGTGATCTGGAGTGACATTTGAACCCGCGATCTTTGGATCACGAGGCGATAGTTCTAACCACAAGACCAACAAGCTACTCATATTATATAAATAAACTATCAATTCAGATTTCATTGTAGTGATCTGTAAATATATTTTTAAAATTATTTTTTAATAAAAAAAAATAGATATAAGATAGATGCATATACAGATTGCATTTCATATAAATATTCTTACTATTACCTATAGATATAACTTATTTGAATGATAATTATGTATAAAACGCGACGTGTTCGTGCTACATGTAAAACTCGCACATAAGATCCCAGCATCTAAATCACCCTCTACTTCAGTAATATAATAAGGCACGTAATATATCAAATTCAGAATAATTTAACAGGGTATAATTTTGACAAGTTACCTGTAATACTGTATGGAAAAGTTTCAAGCTTAAAAGAATACTTACTGCTTACTAAAAAATCTCTTTTGATCCTGGCTGGTAATAAACGGAAAATTTTGTCTGTGTGTGAGAGACAACGATAATTTAATATTACTTATTTGTCTAGGATATTTTATACGTTTTTTGGATTAAAAACTGCGGATCATTATGTGTCCACAAAATGTTTACATCCCATATTCATTAAACAAACTTCTCTGTGTCATAAAACCTTTGGAAATAGGTAGTATTTCTATAAATACCTCAAAACTATAGTAAACACATCAATAGGGAAAACTCAGTGGAGCTATTGATTTTTTTTCTGACGTAAATTTGCATGTGGAGCCCCGTATTAAAAACCCATATCTTTTTGTAATGTTGGTTATGTTTGTACTGTCGCGAGGATGTGTCGTACGTGTAGTCCTTAATACATTATTTAAAATGTCACTTCTACACAACATCCATTTTCTTGACAATAACCTGAAGAACACATAAAACCAATTCATTATTTACATATTCGCACAATATGTAAATAATATATGGTGAACTGACTGAATTGTTTTATGGTTCTGGTGACTGGAATATAAATATATCCATGGTTCCGTTGATTAACCTGTCAGATTTGCAAAATAAAATATAGGAGTGTTATTACCAGTAAATCGCGAATCTATGTATACTAACTAACTTGTCAATGAGAAAAATAATAACAAGAGATGTCTCTAGCAGAGACCAGTGCAATATATGAAATGTTCGAAACATATAGAACTTTCAAAAAATTTGATAATGTGTGGATGTTCTTTACTTTTCTTGGATACAGGTTGTGCGCCCTGAGCCATCGTATAAGACACTTCCATCCACTTATCTCATATATAAATAGTTTCGTCTCTGTGAGAAAAATTAAGTGATGTGTATACTTATGCACGTTAAGATAATATTCTCATAAATCAGGTTAATAAAGTTCAGAAATTTCATGTCGAATACTATCTTAAGTTTATACATCTCATATTCAATATTTATTTTAAAATAAAATAAATAATTATCAATAAGAAAGATATATAGAAAAAATCATATATCGGAAAAATATTTGATTACCACCAGGATACGAAACCAAAACATCTCCGTGTCAAGAAAGTGGTATATTAATTTCGCTATGTTAAACGTTTTAGATTTTTTCGATATTTCTGTATCGAACGTTTTTAGATATTTCTGTTTTGATTTTTCTAATTCATTCATATAATTTGTTTTAAATAACATAAAATTGTGTTTTACGTGTATAATGGAAACTCAAATGTGTTTCCATTAAATATAAAAAGTGAGTGAAGTTACAATTGTAATTGTAACAGTAATTATTTATTTAAATCAGACTAAATAGTAAGACCAATGGTTTTAAATATGTGTTTCGAATATAGAAGAATTAAAGTAAGTAAAATGCATTGCATTTGTGCATGCTACAGACACTTTTAATAGGAAAGTTGACATAATTTATTTTTTTTGCTAGCATTAAATGTACATTTTATCTCTTATTAAATATGTCTCTTTAATTAAAATAAAATTAGATACTGTGTAATATTTTCAGTTCTCGTACATTCGTACTATTTATAAATGAAATCCTAGATTCGACAAGCTCCTTTACCGCTCCAGTCAGTCAGGTTGCAGGATGTAGAATAAAAACTCGTTTGAAAGCGTACAGAATAATTATACTCGTTCCTAGCCCTGGAATGTTGTATCGTGAAAAACCTTGCAAGGCACATTTCCTCACTCAATACAGTGTACTACACTAACGCTTTTTAGAGAACTGTAGAGTTTTTCCATGATGGAAAATGTATTGTTTTTACTTCAATGAAGTTTATTACGGTGTACTTTTTTCTTGTTTCAATGAATGTTAAATGAATACTGAAAGGATTCTTGAATTACAGTATGTGTATTTAAATAGTACAGTTTTTTATTTTTTATTTAAGGGAGTAATACAAAAGCTCCCCTCACATAGGAAAATAAATCTATGAAAACGATATTGAGAATAATTGGACATACTCGGATCAGTATTGTGCAGAAAGAACTTAATGTGTGGTTTATAAAAAGAAAATTGATTTATTATATTATTCTTAGAATCCTTACTGCAAAATTATCAGATTTTTTAAAAGTAAAATCGATGAACTAGCATAACACACGAGGAACAGAAAGAATATTATAGACGTTTAGAAAGAAAGTCAAATCTAAAAAATTAATAACGTACTGCGTAATAAAAATTAAAATATTCATACAAAAATATCGATAAATATATAGTACCAGAGGAAGTAAGAAAGAAAATAAAATTGTGTTAATTTTAATGAAACAAAGTGAAAATTTATATACTATAAAAGATATCAGTAGTTTATAAAAATGGATATATTTTTTTTGTATATACACATACCACTCAAAAAGTACCTACTTGTTTAAAAATCTTAATTATAATAATTTCGTTGTATGTCCGTCCGTCTGCTTGTCTGTCCCCGTAACTTCGTGTAATGTCCGTAACATCTTTGTAGTAAATTTTTTCCTTTTTTTAAATAAATATACAAATACCATATTCTTTAGGATTCGACATCATTTTTGACGGGCTAGAGTTAGTTAACAAATAATAATAGAACTACTTAACAAATAATAATAACCTGTCAACAATGACGCGCCTAATTTGAAATTCAACTTACATTAGTAATTAGGTATTAGTTTTGTATTAATTAGTTCATACAAAAATATGTATTGGGAAATCAATCTAAACTATTAACCTATATGTGCACTATTTGAAATTATTTTGAAAACGGATAAATGTTTTTATTTTATTACTCCCTTTCTTTTAATTCATGGCGTCTGCTTGTTTGCCGAAAAAATTTTTGGATCGATTTTCAACCCTTTTCCCGTGATCCAATCGAGCTGAAACTTTTTGGGCAGACTCATGGCGACGATAAAAGAGATTTAACAAATTTTCGTATAAAAAAAATAATTGTAGTATAATTTTGGATTTTTCGAAATTTTAACGGTTTTTTCAAATTGGAAATTATACAAATGAGAAAGGAGCCCGACGCGTGGAGAAGGCGCAGAACCTGTTTCAACTAGTCTGTAGTTGTAGTGTTAAAAATAAAATACAAGTGCATATGTGGTGAGCTAGGTAACACATACAGCGATATTTATGTTGATTTTATCTTCTGTTTGGTATTACTATTATACACCGTACCATACATTCAGGGGTGTGCAGTGGGAACAAGAAACTGATGACTTTTTCCTAAGAATATATTTTGAGAACAAACCGAAATAAGTGATTTATTCCGGAATATTCCTATTACAATAATTAACATTTTAATCAGATTTTAATATTTCATAATATTCTGCCAAATAAATATTTAATTTCGATATTTTTCCCAAAAAAAGGCTTAATAAAAGTCATCTTTCTTGTTCCCAATGCACGCGCATGCATACATTATACTAAAATACGTTTAATACATTTATTGCAATTGTAGATTGCTGTCATTGAAGGCTTCTAGGGTGGTCTTAGGTGTGATCTAGGGTGAGCTGAAGGTGATCTTAGGAAGATTAAGAGTTATTTACGGAAAACTAATGATAATGGTTTATTTGGGGAGGAGTCCTGCGAAATTATTCTACTTATATTATATATATATATCATACTACCTGTTGGTTACCCAAACAACCCGATAGCAATAAGAACAAAAAAGTAAAGCCTTCTAGTTTTAAATTAATTATAACATAATATTTCAAAAACTCCTGGGGGACACTCAATGTAAAGTATTTTCTCACGAAATATTCGGATAATCATATTTTTTGCCATACGTAATTTCACAATGTCGTCTTGTATAATAGAAGTTTCTAATCGGAATACATTTCTAAAGCGAATATCCTCTTACGCAATCATGGCTTCTTAATATATTGTCACGAGTTGTAAGGATCAGAAATAATTGCACGCAATGATTTTATAGCAAGCACTCTGCACTTTTTGCACTAAATTGGAAATTACTAGAACGGTCTGGGATGGTCCACTGGATTCTGAAAGCATCGAGAAAACGAGGTGAACAAGGGTCTCTATAGACACGGGGGCACCGCGCTGTGCAAATAGAGTTACTGCAACGTTTCTGCGAATGCACAAATGAAAGCGAACTACGCGTCTAGTGCGAGTTGACCAGAGACGAAAAACAGGCGCCAGCTATAGGAAGCGAGTGGGTGCTTACGCGTGAAATGGAGCAGAAATAACTGGCGATAGACTTTCGTCTATGCAGCGAAGTGAATAAGTGCAAACCCGTATGAAATATTCTAGAAACAATAAAAGTGAATTTGTGTAATAAATAAAAGTTTAAATCTCGTGATAATGTTTTACCTATTTATTGAATTTCATTAATTTAGTTACGAAGTGTTAATTATTTAAAACGGCACTTCACTCAGAAATAAGTAATGTTCTGGGTCATGTGACGGCTAGGGGTAACCCAATTCCCGCAGCGTACGACCAGACAGAGATTTTCTTGTAATTTTAGGAGTTGTTTCCGGTTTATCATTTCAACTTAAGTCGACGTAATTTGCCCGGCCGCACTAATTACGGGATTTTTCTTGTGTCCCGGATGATTCATATTTCTAACGGGCCGTTAGGACAGGCTGCGGAGGTCCTCGGGCAGTTCATAACGAAGGTAACGACGTTAGATAATATTCCCGTCTCGACGTTGGCCGTTACGTGATCCGAGTACCGCTATTTAATTTGATTCGTTACGCCGAGGGGAGGCGTATCCTGTGGGCACTTCCGGTCCTTGATGTTAATTAGTCTCATCTTCATCCCAGCTTCTTTTATTTTAGGTCATCGTCAGATGATATTTACACGGATTTATGATATTATTTTTAATTAATTTTCATAATTATTTGGGCTGCTCATTAAAAGATATTAAGTTCGTAATTTGATACACTTTTACTAAATACCGTATTTCATTTTAATTATTTATCCTGAATTTAAATACATATGTAAAAAAAGTGAACCACTCATCTTACTAGGTTGAACCTGTGCCAATATGAGGGGCTAAATAACAAAATGAGTATAAAATACTATACTATATAATATTATAGAATTAATTAATTTCTTGGATATTGTAGGGATACATAGAAAATATAGATAGAAGTAAATATTATTAAAAACAATAGCCGATAAATAAGAAATATAAAAAGTTTTATGTATGTTTGCACATATAAAAATTAAAAAATAGTTCAATGAGCACACAAATAAATTGAAGCCTGATTTCAAAAATTGGGTACTTGTTGCATACACAGTTAACAAAACTATCAATTATGTTATTTTATGTCAGTTAAAATAAAAGTCGGTTGTCCACATTGACTACGAAAAAATGGATACCGTAGACACCCTTAATTAAAGAAATGAAGCAGCGTTTGACGACGGAAGATCCGTGTGGTGAGGCGATGGCCTTAATATTACCCAGCGTACAAAATCATTTCGGTAGGAAATAAGCGTCGTCTTTTCTTGGCGAGCTCGTTAAGTAATTTTTCATATCAAACTTTGATTAATTAATTGTGATGGATTTATTGTATACTAAATCAATTAATGTATATTATAGATATCTCACAGAGACGAAACTGTATTAATTATGGGAAAGTAGGTATAGAAGTCATTTGGGTGTAACAGGACTTATGACCTGTCTTTTTATGGTTGGCTTAAGTGATCACTTTACACAATTGTAACATTCGCCATTTCCACCCATGATAGAATATACCATGCTTATTCATTTTTTGGAAGTTGTATATATGTTCAAATTGCGTGAAGCTTTCATATATGAGTTGTAAGCGCCTTTTCCATGCGGCCTGTACAAAGCCATTTTCATTCCCCTAAATCCCCACAGATGTCGCTAATGAGAAAGTAATAAAAGAGAAAGAATGTTACAATTGTGTAAAGTGATCACTTAAGCCAACCATAAAAAGACAGGTCATAAGTCCTGTTACACCCAAATGACTTCTATACCTACTTTCCCATAATTAATACAGTTTCGTCTCTGTGAGATATCTATAATATACATTAATTGATTAATAATGTCTCTGTGACATAAATCCAGCACTGTTCTGAAAGATTTGAACAAACTCAAAATATTCTTATTGTATACTAGCTGTTTGTACCTGGCCTTGCACCTGTTAAGGATTAAATTAAAAATAAATTTGTGGAGGGAAACAAAGGTTCGATTTGTTCGGTATAGATGTGCATCGAAACAATATCAAGGGGAGAGGAATGGGTAAAAGGGGAGGGAGGAAACGTCACCTATGTTACTCGCCAAGTCTTAAAGAATAAGTTTTCAAATTTTGAGTCCGATCGGTCGAACTCGAACGGTATAGATTTGCATTGAAAATATATTAAGGGGAGGGGAAGGGGTAAAATTATAGACGGAAATGTCGTCTTTGCTACCCGCCGGATCCTAAAGTACAAGTATGCAAAATTTTAATCGAATCGGACAAACGGTGTAAATTTGTTTAGAGAGCAAACAGACAGATAGACAGACAGACAGACATTGAGTTTTATAGGTATAGATAGTGTATCTGATAATTGAGATCACATTTCAGCTCATTTGTACCGTTTGTTGGAAACCGCGTGAAATATCGGTTTTAAGATTTCGTCTAGACAAACAGATAAGCAGACAAATCGGAGAAGCGTGTGTTTAAGTAAACGTGATAAAAAAAATTTTTTTTAAATATCAACGTAGTATTTAGTACCCCCTGAGAAAGACACAATGTGATTTTAAAGAATTTGTTGCATTTTATTATAATCTCTAATGCAAATTGTAAACGTGATTAATATTTTTAAATAATTAATTTTAGTTTTCTGTGCAGTTCACTCCTAAGGTGGAAAAAGGTTAATTCTGCCACTGTGACAATTTAAATTAGGGAAAAATCAACGTTTGGAAATCAATTGGTTTAAGTATTATTAAGGACAAGCTGTAAACCGTCAAAAACGGGTACTTTTTAAAAATAAAAATAGAGATGCGAACACGGAATACGTGTCACATCAATATTCATTCTATTTTCAATCTGAGCTAAACACCTGTGCTATGAAAATGGGACTAACTTTCTGGTCTGGAGCGAGGTTGAAACCCGCGAACTTTGAATCACGAGGCGAGAATCCCAATCACAAGACCAATAAGCTACTCTCTTTTACATGTCGGTTTAAAAGGAATAAGTATTTATTTATATAAAAAAAAAATTAAAAAAAGAAAAGAAATAAGTAGGAAAAAATACTATACAGAAGAAAAGAAAAGAAAATACCATAAAGAAGTTACGCACGTTACACGAATAATGGACGGACATACAGACAACGAAATTATTATAATTGGGATTATTATTCCTAGTTTATTATATTAAGAGAGCTTGTAGGTACCATTTTCCCACATACCCTAATACCAGTGGGAACTTTTATGAAAGAAATTTTAAAAATTCAAAAACTTCATCTATGCATCTGCGTACTATGTCGCCATTACAGTACCGCAAAATTTCATATATTATATATTGTCATGTCAGTCCTAGACGTCGCCTCATTAATTTAACGACATGCTGGGTCGTTTCTTTGATAATATATATACAATACTCTAGAGATAAAGCCGTAAAGGAATCCTGTTACCATAATAGCTGTTCTGAAGATTGCACGATTTTGCTACGAAAGGCGTTAATGCAACGTAATGTTCGAACAATGGGTAGGTAGAATTCCCGAAAATATGCGCCTATTAAATAAAAAGGATTCAGTTTTGCTTTAAATTCACGATTGCAGGAATAGATTTACAAGAATTTGAAAGTCATTTCATACTTGTACATAGAAGGACAATAAAAAAGAAAACCTTTTATAATTTCGCTATTCGATGTTTTTTTATTACATTCCAAATATTTATACATTCTTACGCATGATTTTTAAGTAAAAAACATATTAAAAATATTTCATAAGAAGAATTACAGTAATGACAATAATACAAAATTTTTTTTGAATCCACTTTTGCCACCTAAATATTGTTCGGACTTTGTACCTACTGTGATTTCGTAAAAAATATTTTTCTGAAGTGGGTAGTGAAGGCGTTTAAGACTTTTGGGATAGAACTTAATAGAACAAAAAAAACATACTCTCATAAGATAAGAAAACAGAACGTAATTGATAATGATGTTACAAATTGTTGTATAATATAAATTAAAAATGTGATTTTTATATGGAAATAAAATGCCGCCTTGAGCAAGCTTGTGTAATCTGTATTGAACAAGAAAAATATTTTATGTGATCTTCATATATGATTACAAGTGCTTGATGCACTCGGTATTATTTATAGAACGGAACCACGAACTCTTGTTGAAGAAATTATAAGGCGTCTTTAAGTATTTATTTTGGATCTATAAAATTTAAAATAAGGTAAATGGATAGAATTATGAATGAAGATGTTATTGTTTGAAAGATAAGTCTTAAAAAATCATAAAAAATCTGAATTTTGAATTACATATCTCAGACATATACATAATGAGATATCCATAAATATAGGATCTTGCTTCTCAGAATGCAGGCAAAGATTGCTGAATATTGTTGCCTTGAAATGAAGAAATCATAATTGCTGAAGAGCCTAGGATAATGATTTGGTTAGTTTAATTTAGAGCTTTTCCGGGTCGCAGTTAAAAATGCAATGATGAACAGCATTTGCTGAACGATTAATGCAAGATAATAATAATAATATAATACAATAATATTAAAGGATATATTGTGAAGAAAGATCTTATTATATTTTTTAAGACCGATATAAATCTGATACTGACACTGCCGATAAACAAAGTATGTTTTAAGTAATTTCATAATGACTTTTTTATATTTTCTTCGAACTCGAAATATTGTTTTCACTTGAAAACTAATTATTAACTGAATCTTTTGAAGTAATTATTGCGGGATCTTCAGTCAAGAACAGACATTTTTTTGTATATTGATTTATTTTAAGTCAGGCCGGTGCTTGTCGGTTGTAGGGATATTTTTTGCAAAGGCATACTAATTTATTGAATTTTGGGCTCTTATTTTTTTTAATAAGTCTTTAATACCAAAATAAAAGTTGTGTGTTTGAAATGTATTATGATAAAATTATGGGCGTAGTAAATCGTTTGAGGATAGGGCTTTAAATTAAGTTGATGTCTACACCCGTACGTGAGTTGGCACGTACCGAACTCAATAACAATAAAATAAACTTTCATCATGGGGTAATTTCATTGTAGGGGTAGTTTCTTTATCTTATCGTGCGGTAGTTGCCACAACTGCCGCCAATATTCAAATGTTCCCTTCAGTCATCAAAGCCAAGTTTTCTCGCGTCTTTTTCAATACTGTTGCGCCATCTTCTTTGAGGTCTTCCCCCTGGTCGCGTCCTTTGGGATTGCTAATGCAGTGCTATTGTGGGTAAATTCGAGAAGGTATTATTTTTCGTAGAGCATACATGAGAAGATGTATGAATGTAGCCGAAGCGAAAGTGGTGTGCCAGGATAGAGGAATATGGCGTTCTTTCCTCTTTGTCTACCCCTGCGGAGAAACGGCGTGATGGTTAGTTAGTTGGTAATCGAGCGATTTATAATACATCTAATTTATGGTTCGGTGCGCGGTACAATTCTATTCAAGGTAGAATTATTCTTAAGCGAATTTACATAGAAAAAATTCATTTTTAATATTATGTTATTTCTTAAATTTCCTAGAATCTTAAATTAAATAATTTTACATTAAAAGAATAAAATTATGTTTACTTAATATAATGAATTAATAAATTTATGTATTAAAATAATGAATTCATGAAACAATTGTTAAATTAATTTAAAGAAAACAATGTTTCGGTTTGTACACCTGTTAAAATATATTTAAATGATTGCCTGTATTATACTAACCACAGTATTTTCAACGTTGTCTGTATAGTGGAACGTTGTATTGTTATTTATTTTTATGTAATAATAATATACCCAACCTTGTTACAATTTTTTGTATAGAAGCTCACCATACTTTTCTGTTTTATCGGTTGATTATGGCCTAGACAGCCAAAACGTTTATCTATTTATTTTGAAAAATTAAATATGGAACCAAAAAATCATGTTTGATTTTGATTATATTGATTAAAAAATAATTAGAATATTTTTAACAAATGCTCTTATTTTCACGTATTCTGTAACTACATTTATTTAATTTATTTAATAGATAAATAAATACATAAGATTTTTTTTAAAAACAATGATAACTAACAGATATTAATAATCAAATTTTTATATATATTATGTTATACCTCACCATCTATCTGCTATTTCTCGTATATCTGTATCTCACATACAACTGCTGTTTTGAAAAGACTCGCTAACGAAATTTTAAAGTATGTGTTTGCACTCGACAAAGTTTAACGAAAATCATAAAAAACATCAATTTACTTTGCGCATCAAAAGATGTCCTTTTTTATTGACAGTCTCTGTACATAACATAGTATGATACAGTTTTGAGGACTAAGCCTTTATACAGCAACTCGGAACAAAGACAAAGCCTAGCGCCTCGTCTCCCTCTCGCAGCTTCTTAGCGCATTGTTCTGCGTTGCCATTATTATAATCATCGTTGTATTATGATATGCCGGTAATATTTGATAATACGCGCGAGAAGCTAGGCGGAGGAATTTTCATTGTTTCATTCTATGATCGAGATGAATAGCGAATGCTTTCATTTCGTTTTGTTGCAAACATTCCTTTGGAACGCACAATATATTATTTTGTACATCATCTGTATCATTTTAATTATGCATTTAATTAAATATTTAACTAAACTATTCATCATTTCATTTTATTCAAGATAATGCATAATATAGTATAGGGATCAGCGGGAAGATATGTAGGACGATTTGAGTGGGAATAGAAAAATGCTCAAATAATTAAGTGATCGATTCTTTTATACATTAATACTTTAAATAATTCATATTAAATAAAAAGAGTATTGAATGATTTATAAATGGCTGCCAGCAGACATGACCAAGGGTTCCAGATTCGATTCCCGGTTATGTCACAACGGTTATGAATATCGATGTGATTTTCTCAAGTCTGGGTTGTTTGTGTTGTTTGTGTGATGTGTTTCGCTACAGTAATCGAACCAGTTGTAGTGTACAACAAGACAAAAGGTCTACGGAAAATTGTTGCAATGAAATATTATCCACGAAAAAACATCCGCACGACAAATAATCCACAAGAAATCAAACCCGACGGTAACCAACAATATTTCAAATGTTTTTTTTTAATAAAATTAATTATTAAAAATAAATGAATTAATTGACTTATATATTTATACTCTTTCACGAATTCTTAAAAACGGGCCAGATCAAATCAAAAGATATGAGTTTTGCGAATTTTATTTAAAAATAAATTAGGTTAGGTAAGATAAGGTTAGGCTGGGTTAAATAAAAAAACTTTTAGAAAATTCGTTTGTTGTTTTTTTTGTCGTTTAATATATGTCGCGTGGATATTTTGTCGTTTGGACCCTTTTCGTGGGAATCTTTTGTCGTGCAGGCTTTTTGTCGTGGAGCTTTGGTATTGGACCATATGTCCTTGGACCTTTCGTTGTAGAACCGTGATAGTGTTATAAATGCAAATATAATAACGATTTTTATTCGCAACATCACTTTATCCCATTATTCCTGGTAGTGTAGTGAAATGCGCAGTCATTTAAGAGGAATGGAACATGTGAGTACATAAACTGAATAAGTTTACTTCACTGAAATTGCCATAACAACTCTCCTAATTTTAAATGACGTCCGTCCGTCCGCAAATCACAACACCAATACTAATGAATTAGCTACGAATGTCATTCCGTTCGTAACTTTCTAAAATTACAACAACGCTGATGATCAGCTATGAACATTCACTAAAAATTTCGTAATTGTAGAATTGCTGTTGTAAACATACTTTAGTTTTTAAGTCGATAAAATTAGTTTGTAAGTTTATCCGAGATTAGTTCTAGGTTTACGCGAATAAAGTCAATATAATAAATAAATCAAATGGTTTTCAATTCATGAATTTTCCGCTTTAAAATCCTATAATTATTATGTTTCGTGATTTTTCACGGGTTTACGACTATTATATTTTAAAAGCGTATATTTCTGTTATTCTTTCGATACAATCACAGAGTGTAAAAATTTACAAAGCGAAAGAAATCCGTTTTTTAGGAAAGGGAGTTGGGTCGCAGAAAAAGAGTGTCCCCCATCTCGTAAGTTTGAACAAATTTATACGCCAGATAACGTATTTATTCTTGCATAATTAAATCTCTTAAATGTTTACTTAAAGTTTTTTTTTTATAAAAGACGATGTTATTTTATTTATTTCAGTCCAATCTTCTTAATTAAAGCGTCATTTTGTAATGAAGTATAATTTATTGAAGAAAAAATTATATTTTTTAAGAATATTACGAGATGAGCTAATTCTTTACGAAAGATGGTTGGGTCGCATCGCAAATATGTCCTCCCTCATGTTTGTTTAAAACCGCAGTTAAAGTGTTTATTTTTACATAATTCAATCTCCAAGTAAAGAAAATGTATTTTTTATAATACACGTATTTTTTAAATTTTGATCGAAAGCAGGCCTCTTAAGTAAAAACGTCTTCTTGTAATAAAGTCCTTATTTTTATACTTTTAAATTACCTACTTAGTTTGGCCTTTAAATAATTGTTTTTATAATTAAGAAGCTCTTAATAATTTTTTTTAAATAATCAATTTATCGGAACCAGTCGTGGCGCCAGGATCTACGTTTAAGTGTAGACAAATAGTATCGAACATTTTCGCTTATATTCGAGCATATTTCATACAGAAATAATTTCGAAATAAACGTTATAATAATAAGAATAAATAAAATATGATAGACAAGAGTGGTAAAAAAAATATAATTAAATATGTGACAATATGAAGTAAAAACATAAGGTACCTAAGTGAAACTTCATTTCCATCTTGCGCGGCAGAGTATTATATAGGTATGTAAATATTTAAATATTAATCAAAAGTTGCGATGTATATTGGAATAGTATTTAGTTGGATTCTTAGTATATACTAAGACACAAAGTATATATCGATGTCGGTGAACAGGTTGATATAAGCTCGGCACATTCTCACTATGAATGAGCGCAATCCGGAGTTGGTGCGAGCTGAAACTTGTTGGACATCTTAGAGATTTTAGAAATAAATAATAATAAAATAAATAATAAAAATATAATTAACATCCAGATACCACCCATAACCTCCAAACTCCTATCCATTCTAACCCCGCCCCCAACCCCCACCACCATTACACCCACCCAATCCCTATAAATTCTGTCTCGAATTATTTTTAATTTAGTTGTAAACGTGTTGTTATTGACAATGGGAGAAATCCCGAAAACGTTCTAACAATTCAAAATAAATATAGTGGAATAAAACAGTGTTGTTTACTCTCATTTTTTAAAATATTAAATGAATAAATAATTAAAATATTTTAAATAATTAAAATATGATATTTATACCGCGTTAGATGCAGAGCACCCGATTGTAACCATGCAACTCCATGTTGTCCATACAAAATTTCTGATGTATCTAAGTTGTTTGAAAATTATTTTGTTTATTTTTGAAGCATTATATATATCAAAGACTTATAATTTTAAGTTTTTTTAAAAATATTTTTGATGTTTATAGCGTTACTTTTGTGGTCGAACATAATTATTAATTTTAATGAAATAAATTTTTACCAATCACTTTACAACTCTACGTCTACCGGTTTCATATCATTGTATCTTCATCGGATAAATTGCGTCCATCCTGATGAAGATACAGTGGTATCAAAACGGGTAGACGTAGAGTTACTAGTTAAGTGGTTAATACAACGTTGTTTAATTAAAATCAATAATTTAAAATCCTTTTTCAAATAATCTCTATTTTATCAATCATTGTGAATTTTTGCTTCTACACCCATTCCACTGATTATCGTATAAGTGAAACTACTATTTCCTCGAGAATTCCAGTGAGAAATCGATAAAAAACCACACGAGGTTTTCTTCTTATGAAATTTAATATGGATATTTGACACGCCTAATCAATCTGCCACCATATAACGCGGCACAAAATTAATGCCCTTTCATTCGTCCAACCCCTGGTGTCTAAGGCTCGATTCATTCATCTCAAAATGTTAACGTTTCTATTCGAACACTCTCACATTTCCGCTAGGCTCATTCACGTACAAATTGTCGGCAATTTTCGCACAATGCGTTCATATCGGACATTACCATTGAACCGCTAGGGGTGAAGTGATGAATCAAGGGATGAAGGAGAGGATGGGATGAGGAATCCCACTGCCCCACTAAATCTGACTGTCCATCTTAACAGCCTCTTAATGCCTTATCATTTATTAGGAAGAGATGGTGAGAGGGCATTTTTGGCCCACTAGAACTAATTCCGCACAGGCACTTTTGCTTCGGAAACGGAAGACAAATGATTTCCCATATCCGGTTCCGAACTCGGCTATTAATTAAACAGTTTTTTTCAAACTCCTCGGATTCCTTGGAGAATTTTTCTACTAGGATTTTTTTATCGGATACAAATAGACGTAATACATTTGTTTAAAACATTAAGCTTTTAGGTTTAAATAAAATTTCGAGCATTTAAAAAATCTTAAAATGATCACTTTGGGTTTGTTTATAGAGATTCTCCTATATTTAACCATATGTGGGGTAAAAAAAATAAAGACAGCAATATGTAATGTACTGAATTTAAGATTTTATAGAAGACAAAGTCAGTAAATTTATAGGAAACATGATTTTGGAAAGGATAGATACTCTTACACAAAATCTAGATTTCAGTACATTTGAAATTAGAATACATCGGTGACTGCATTAAAATCATTTTTTAAATTTTTTTTGGATATTGCTTCCTTTATATTTATACCCCACATATATAGTATTCCCAGGTAGTCTTAATTCTTTTGTTATTTTATTATTATTTACATATTTTGTTGTTATTTAAAACCTACATCCCTATTTCACCATACCGAGGTACAACGTTCGTAGTCTGAATGTCGCGTACTTAAGTCAAAATACGAGTATGATTGACGTATTTGCATTGAATTTGTCGATTCTAAATTTACATTTTGCCACTTTTTTTATTCGAAAATAATGGACGTTCCGATTGCAATAACTTTACATAAGCAGCGCAAGTCGGATTTTGGTATATCGTATATAATTTAATCAAGGTCAAATAAGTTTATAAAAAATTATTCTACCGCAATGAAATTTTTGTCAATTATTCATGTTTTTTGAAATTTTGCATTTGATTTTTGAATAAATTTAAAAAATCCTGAGTGGATCCGACTAACTTGAATGCAATTTATTGAAGGGTAAGTGTATGTTTGTAAGAACGTTTTGACAAATTATCTCAAAATTATATGATTTTAAAAACCAAAAATATTTTTAAATATGAGTATTATAGGTATCCTTTATGGACACGTATATTTTTTTCTAAATTTCATGTACTATATTTTGTAAAATTTAAAGCTTCTCGGATGAACCTTTAAACGAAATTGGCTAGGTGGCAGAACTTCCATTAATTCATCCAAATATTATACATTTATTTTTGAAAAACTAATTTTAAAATTAAATAAAAACTTTAAATATTTTGTTTTATTTTGCCATTTACATAAAATACCATGTAAACATGTCACAGAAAATACTTTATTAAAAAAAAAACACAAAATTCCACAAAATTATCAAGGA
Organism: Agrypnia vestita; assembly: GCA_016648135.1. NCBI lineage: Eukaryota > Metazoa > Arthropoda > Insecta > Trichoptera > Phryganeidae > Agrypnia > Agrypnia vestita. The sequence continues at coordinate 94,138 of JADDOH010008299.1, forward strand.
ACAATAATTGAAACTCGCGATATTAACGATATCAAGGATATCAAGGACTTAAAATCATTACTTAGTTTTATAATTATGCATATAAAAGAAACGTGCTCAATATTGTATTATATTACATCGTTAAGTTCAGAGCTTTTAACTTAGGCATCGAAAGTTTAAGAGCTTCAACGTCATGACGATGGAGCCCTTTACGCCCTGGCAGCCTCAGGGTATTATAATTCTCCTCTTTTAACTTATTGGATAAAAAATGCGAGTGACGCAAGTTTTAAATTTTGAAAATAATCATTTTTTAATCCGTCATTTTTATGTTTCGAATAATGGGTATCATTTTAATTCCTCTTTATTATATGGTACATTTTATTTTGAATTCTGGGCATAGTTCCAAAATCTTACAAACTATTATGAAAATGAATAGTTCGTGTAAATCAATGTGATATTAAGATAAAATTAAAAGCAATTTATTTATTCCAAGATCAAAAAAATATGAATGCTTTATATTTTTGCTATACTTTAATTTTAATTTAATGTTTTATGCCATGAGGCAAAGAATGTACATTTATTCGCGTGATGTTTTTATAAAATATTACTATTTTATTAATTTGAGAAAACTTACAAACTTTTTATAAACGATCAGGTTGATTCAAAGTTTGTTCAAATTTTTTTTGTTGTTGTTGATTCAAATTTTTCTCAAATTAATAATTAGGTCCCACCATAAAGTTAACACTATAAACATAACTATATAATACTATTTCGTTACAAAATATTATATATTGCGCACCAGAGTTATAACCATTTTATTTCACCAAGCTGGTGTTTTATAGTTATATCAAACTTATAGTTACGGGTTACTGTAACTTATGTTTACAATGCTACTAGAAAAATTTTGGACAGTTTTCACAAAACAAGTTCTAAAACCAACTGTGTTCATTAAAATGCCTTCCAAGACGTTGTAATTAACAAGTTCTGAAATGTTCTCGGGAGTTGACATAGAATTTAAAACCGGGTACCTACAATACAGAATAAATAAATAAATTAATCAATTAGAAAGAAAAATTTAAAAACTATTTGGTTACCGCCGAGATATGTAGGTACTCATTTCATTGCGCTATCATTAATCTACGTATACTACTTCAATCAATATTATACAACTTTTAAAAGTAATTTTGTAATAAATCTTAACAAACTTCGCGTGATACACGTTAGTAGATGCAAGGATTCAGGATTTATAAATATATTTTAAAACGTGTATTTTTAGCGAAAGAATATTTTATTGCGATGTTCCATTTAAGAAAATTTAAAGTAATATTATGTGATTTCTGTGGGGACAATGTCCGCATAGAGTCGGCAGTCCATTGCCCGATTGTTTGGATTTGCCGACCTTCCAGTAATTTCAGTCGTGAACCAGACATTCAAAGCCCATCGATCAGCGATAAGGTTCCCGACTGGAAGATAAACGAACAAATAGTCAGCGGGGTATATTAGCTATACCTCTCGACATCGCATCACTCACTCGGACAGTCAAGATTCGATTAGTCAGTCTAGTTCCGCTTCCTTACCTGTATACTTTCACTGACTCGCGAAGCTTAACACCGGGACAAATAAATGTCAACAAGACAACCGATCGCTTTTTCGTTCCTCGACCTATCAACTTTCCTTAAACTTCATTTAATCCAAGATATCTTGTGATACATTTTAATGTTCTGTAAATACTTTTAATAGTTTATATTTTTATTTCAAATTTATTTGAGTGGTTTTCTTTTAATTTTTTATTTATTACCTTTTCAATTAGAAGAGTAAATAGTAATAAAATATTACTTTTGGATAACAATTATAAATAAAAAACCTTTAATACTTTCGAATGTGTATTGAAAATATTTATATAATTAGAATCCAAATCACGTTTTTCGAAGATAAACAACGGTGTATGACAAAATGAGACACGAAACAATAAATCTCAGCTGAGATGTATCTCAATACCGTTTACACGATGTTGAGATATTGATCCAAAAATATACACAGGAATCATCTTGAGATTACAAAAAAGACAGAAATACTTAATCTCGCGCACAAAATGATCGATTTGATGGCGAGACTTGACATGTGCATACAGACGTTACCTGAAACCACAAATACCAGCATCTATTTACTCTGGAATGTAAAACAATTATTTATTTGAATCATTAACATTTTTCTGTTTTGAGTAGGTACTGTTAATTCACACAAATGAGTGACCGACATTCAATAGTCAATTGAGTGACATTTTATGTACAATAAAATTGGAGTGAAACACGATACACGGTCCATTTATGGGCAAGGCAGAATCTATGCTGCAGGAGCCTGATTCAGCGGACACTCAAATTCAAATTATTAATAAAACAGACACTAAGCCTTTTTTAACCTTAGTAATAATATGCCTGACAAAGACGCGAACTGCAGGCATGAATTCCCGACAACAGCCGAGCACAATCAGATCTGCCAGTATTTTCAGATCTCGAAATCTATCTCAATGTTTCGGAGAGCGGGGCCAATCCCAACTTGCGTATCTCTAAAAATCTCGCGGGAGCAAAATTCGTATCTCAGAAATTGTCTCGCGTCAAAAATCTCTTAATAGTTCACCCCCTGGATGTGGGCCCAACATGGTAAAAAAGTTTTTTTACCAAAAAAACATGAAAAGCTCATTTCATATAAACAATATTGATGCGTGCTGCTCGGATAAAATGAACCGGGAGGGCGTCTCTCCCCGGGACTGATATGAAAAATTTGCTGTTATTTTAGTTGGTCCGATTTATAATGTTTATAATTTTCTCCATTCCGATAACAGATGGCTTCTAATGTATCTTCGTAACGGGCCCCTTCATCTCAACATTGATTTATTGCGGTAATATGAAACCTTCAAGACGCCGGCCAGGTTTTCTTCGTTAAGATACCAAAGGTACTGGAAGGGCTTCCCGCCTTGTTGCTTCCCGAGAATATTATTGAAAGAAGACTCGTTTATTATTATTATATTAGACATATCAATTCCGTCAGTCTCTGTAATAAACTGTACAATATTTAGTACTGTATGAACTGTAAACTAAATTAAAATAATTTTTCAGAAAATGGTCGGAAAATTTTATATTGTTTATATTATTGATGGATTTGGCATTAACATTGTAGACATTATTCACAAAATAATCATTTATTTATTTTTAAGAATTATGAGTAAAATATTATTTTTGTTTTTTTTCCACTAGAAACCTCCGTTTCCTTCCTAAGGTGAGTTGTCAAAATGAAATTTTATATGATTCGTTTCTACTAGTTGTACAACAATAATGCTCTTTAGTAGTCTTCTGTCGACATTACTAGAAGTTTAACCGATATATGTACTATTAAAATCTCCACATTAAATTTTGTGAACTCAGTTTTTTGCCAAATTATCTATTTTTGACTCTGTATAAACAAAGAAGTCTACGTCGGTGGTCCGAAAAGTACTTAGCCTACAAAAGAAAAACAAAAATTTTGGAAAAGTGGCGATTTATTTCTCAACGTAATCTCCTTTTAGCTCGATACACTTGACCCAGCGCAGCTCCAATTTCTTTAACCCGCCTGAAAAATACGTTTTCTCGAGGTCTGCAAAGTAGGCCTCCATGGAGGCGATGACCTCCTCATTCGACTCAAATTTCTGCCCAGCGAGTGACTTTTTCAAGTTTTGGAAACAAAAAAAAGTCGCACGGGGTCAAATCTGGAGAATACGGTGGATGGGGCAGCAGTTCGTAGACCAATTCGACCAATTTGGCCGTGGCGAGGGCGGAGGTGTGAGCCGGTGCGTTGTCATGGTGGAAGAGCACTTTTTTCTTCGCCAAATGGGGCCGTTTTTTCTGCAATTCGGCATCGAATCGGCCCAATAATTCGACGTAGTACAGCCCTGTGATCGTTTTTCCCTTCTCCAGGTAGTCGATGTAGATCACACCTTGTGAATCCCAGAAAACGGTGGCCATCACCTTTCCGACCGATAGAACAGTCTTCGCCTTCTTCGTAGCACGTTCGCCAGGTAAAGTCCACTGTTTCGACTGTTCCTTGGTCTCTGGTGTATACTAGTGGATCCATTTTTCGTCGACGGTCTCGAAATGATGCAGAAACTCCTTCGGATTGTGCTTAAACAGCGTCAAACACTACTCTGAAGTGGTCTCTCGGTTTCGTTTGTTGTGTGAGCAAACGCGGCACCCATCGCGCTGAAAGCTTTCTCATGCCCAAAATTTCATGCAGGAAATAACCCACGCGGTTTTTTGAGATGTCTACTGTCTCAGCTGTCTCGCGCACCTTCAAGCAGCGGTCTGCCAATACGAGATTGTGGATTTTTGTTATGTTATCCTCCGTGGTAGTCGTTTTCGGTGCACATGGGCGTGGCTCATCAAAAACCGTTGTGCGACCACATTGAAACTCGTTAAACCAATTTTTGATGGCCGCCATCGAAGGAAAAGAGTCACCGTACACAACATTCAAGCGCTCTTTGATTTTGCTGCGCGATTTCCTTTCCAAAAACAAGAATCGAATCACTGACCGATATTGCTGTTAATCCATTTTTCTAAAATCCGCGGACACGCTCGCTTCCACACGCGGTCAAAACAAAACTAGGAGTCCGATTCAGCTGAAATTTTGACAGTAACCGTCTACAAAAATGTACTATACGATAATAAATTTCTCTTGCGATAGTGGCGCCATCGGGCGGTGAGGCTTAGTACTGTGCCAATGTGGAATTATGTAGGATTCTATATTCTTTGCCTACCCTTGCAGATACGACACGATTTTAAACTTTGAATTGGAAAGTAAATCGTCTAAGTTATTATTAATATAACTAGCTATAACTCGTCAAAACTGACCTATTTTATTTTATATTTCACTGGAGCCATTTAGAATTTTCTGGTAGTATTTTTCCACGCGTCTCTAACATCAGCCTGATGATGGAACCAGCAATGCTCCAGATCACACCTCGTTTGGGAACATGGCTGAATAACCAACAAAACTATAACATAAGATATACGCCTTTAGCTACCAATATTACTGAATTACTGGTGCAGTACTAATAAACTCCTTCTAAATATTGACAAATGCCAAATTATACGCTTTCATACAATTAAAAATCCTATTATTTTTAACTACTCGATTAATGTCACTCCCTTGAAAACCGTTACTGAAATTAATGATCTTGGCATTTTATTTGACGTGGAATTATCATTCGTAAACCATATCAATAATATAGCAAACAAGGCTATGAAAACACTTGGCTTTGTTCTGCGCTCTTGTAATTCCTTCACAAATATTCAAACGGTCAAACTCTTTATTGTTCTCTTGTTAGAAGTCAAATCGAATACAACTCATCTATCTGGTGTCCCTATTACAATGCTCATGTTCATACAATAGAAAGAATTCAACATAAATTTTTACGCTACATAAATTTCCGTCTCCATATCCCAATAGAAAATCTTAACTATACAAACTTATTATATTTTACCGGTTTATTGCCACTATCGGACAGGAGAGTTTTATCCGATCTGATTTTATTATATAAAATTGTAAACTCGCATTACCACAGCCCTGAAATTTTGTCCTTAATAATGTTCCATGTACCCAGTCGAACTACTCGAGTGCCGACGCCTTTTTACTGTGACAATACTAGAACAAATGCTCACTACAACTCGCTAGTACCTAGAATACACAGGTTAGGTAACAATTATACAAACATAGCGGACGTGTTTGGTTCTGGCCTGTCACAGTATAGGGGCGCGATACTGAGAGCGCTTCATTCCGCCATAATGTAAATTATATACACTTTCTTTTTTTGTTTTTCTCTCTGTTTATATTATTTTTGCAAATAACTGTTATATACCTACATATGTAAAAGCCTATTTAGGCGTAAATGAATGAATAAATAAATAAATAAATAAAATGGAAAATATAAAAATATTTTTTATGATAACATACGTTTGATTCAATTTTAAAAATATTGTAATTTTGGATAATTATTTTATTTTGGTGTACATTTTTGCAGGTATCTCGCTGACTATGCTTTTAAGTGGAGTGGGAGCTTCTGATGTTGATTCAAAAATCAAAGCCTTTGATCCCATAACACAAGTCTCCTGTTCACTCCTCGACCACTCAACCGGAGAACAACATTTTGAAGAAAATAAAAGGTAAGCAATGATCTAAAAAATGATTCGTGCATTTTTCTTTATTCTTCATCTTATGAAGTGTAGTAAAGAGTAGCTTGTTGATGTAGCGGTTATGACTCTTTCTAGTGATCCAGTGGCTTGTGGTGTGAACCCCATTTCGGGGACACAGCAAGTTAGTTCTATTTTTGTAGCAAAAGCGCTTAGCTTACTTATGCGAAACGTATTCCGTGTTCCCATCTCTTTTTTTAAAAAAAAAGTTAATTTCCATTCAGATATATGTATATAGTACCCATAAATCCAACTCTACGAAAAATTCTATGAACATAAGCTTTACAATATGTTGATACTTATTTTTAAACAATTATATTTAGCTGCGTTTTTTAAATAAAAGCTTTTTTTATGCGGCTAAATTTTATAAATTATTAAAAAAACTTAATAGACTCCTCAAAACAGCGCCTATTTCATAACTTATGTTTTTTAGTATTTTATATAGATTTATTCTAAGAGTATATGTCATAAATATTTTATCACTTTTAAACTAAGCTGTGCACAAGTTCCATGAAAATTTATGTACCTTCCCTACAGGGGCGTGCAGTGGGAACATCGCAGGATGACTTTTACCTAAGCAATTATTTGGAACAAGATCGGAATAAAACATATATTTCTTAATATTTCTATCACAATTATTATCATAGTATTCAAATTTTGATATATCATACTAATCTGTTGCATAAATATTTAATTTTTACTTTTTTTCTAAAATATACGTTTACAAAAAAGTCATGCTTCAATGCTCCCACTACGCCCGCCTGCTAACTTGGTGGTCTCGAGAGCAGGAAATCAAATTATTTTGAAACTTGCAAGTTTATCAGCGAGTTTTAGCAAAAGAAAATATTATTTCAACTAGAGAAATTATCCTCATGCGGATCAAATATGCAAGCATAATAATTAGGTATACTACGACGCGGTGTGTCGCCCCGCAGGTTTATTGCAATGTCAAAGCAGAGCGGACAGAGGCGAGCTTGACTAACTCCGCTTTTCTCATTATGCAAAGGACCCATGCTTTTAATATGTCTAAATGTTGCTCAATGTTAATATGATTAAATGTTGTTAGTATTATCTGTAGTTAGCATGTACGTATGAATATTGTTATATTAAGATAATAAAATAAAATTACGTAAAAATTTAAAAAAAAAACAAACCTAATGTCCTAGGGATAGCTGTTATCCCCTTTTCTCGTCATGATTGATTTTTATTCTAATTAGAATGAATAAATAAATCGAAAATAGAAATGTATAATTTCAGGTACATAATGTATGTATATTATACGCGTAGTAGGATGGGTTACTGTATTATAAAAAAAAAATTTCGCAACAAGAAAACGAATCTAAATGACGTTTTTAGCCTATGTATAAAATTTTATAAGAATACGGTATCAAATTTAAAACTGTGTCTTAAAATCAAATTAAAATTGTATTAGTTACTATTAATAAAATTGTACTACTATATTTTAAAAAGCGCGAAAATTTTTAAGCAACATATTTTGGACGATAGAAATTGAAGCTCTTGACCATATTCCAAGACGAATTGCCCACGTATGAAGAATTACCTCGAAAAAAATATCGATTAATCGATATCAATCTGGAGGCAAATAAATTTATCAGAATAAAATAATATTCTGCACATTTATTTTGAGACCATTTAGCACCTTAATGCCACTTAAAAAATGGAAAAAAAATTAGCCCACCCTTACACATAGGTTGTAATATGGAAGCTTTTCTTTATAATTTGTTAGGTGTGTTATTTAAGATAACATAAATGTTCTATTTATAACATTTAATAATAAAGAAATAAATATTTAATGGATAAAACAAACACCCAGATTCTCTCGAAAAGCTTTTATGAACTTTACCGTTCTGAAAACAAATAAAACATGTCGCATTATTATCAACAATAATTAAGATTGATCTGTTTTATTATAAAAAATAATTATTTCATGATCGTTAATTATATGAGGCACCTGCTGTAATAATTTAATCTACATCTATATTTTTTACTGTCCATCCCTATTATCAATTATAAATATTTACGTCCTAGCAAGGGCTACTAGAACTCACTGCCTCTACCACATTCCTGTTGCTCGCACTGACTCCGGATTACGTTCACCCATATTGGGAATGTGCCGAGCTTACAACGACTTCTTCACCGACATTGATATCTTGCATCTCTATGTAAACTAAGAATCCAAGTGAGTATTATTCTGTTCAAATTTAATTAATATCAAAATATGTACATAATGCTTTGCGACGCAAGATCGGGTGCTCTGCTCGTAAAATAACTAGTTCACATATTAATAATTTCTCAAAATACCATAGTTCAAAAAAATTCTTTTATTAACTGATAGCAAAATATAATACATAACACAAGTTCCCAGGTACAATAAATGTAAACTCTGTATCCAGTTCGAAACTCGAATGACAACTTACATGGTTTTTAAACTGAGCCACTATTGTTTCAACTGAACGTAAAATTTTGGAAGGTAAAATAAATTATTTGACAATATACAAGATATCAACATCGCTAATTATGATACATACATTAAATTCACAACATTTTTTCATAATATATATACGCATACGAATATGTATTACATATACTTCAGAAAAATCTATTTTATACTTCTGAAAATAAAATTTACTCCCTAGACAATACTATTTTATCTGCAAATGACAATGAAAATCTTAAAATATACTTTAAGCTTTAAAACTAAGTAAAACTTTAAGCTTTAGTAATTTATTCTCGCTTGTCATGTTAAAAAAAGCTTGAGTGGCAACTTTCATTTCAGCCGTCCTTTTAGTGTGACGTGGAGGCTCGAATCACAAAGTGATATTCATTTTCATGAGCGAGATCGGAGTCGGGGAATAAATTTTTTTATATTTTTAGATAGATTCCGATATAACTACCTAACAGAGAGTCTCATAGTGAACGGTGCATGTATTAAGGTGTTGGCAAACGAAATTGGTGAATGGGGTGGGGGTTTGAGGTGGTGTTAAGATAACTTAACCTAACCTAACCCAACCTAACCCAACCTAACCTAACCAGAGCGAAACGAATAGCAGACAAAAAACACTTAAAGAAACAATTTAATACACTAAACGCCTTAATATAAAAGGACCTGCTTTCAAACGGACTAACAAAACAGACATTTGGGTCCTGAGACTGAACGATAAAAAACGTTAAGTAGGTAATAGTTTTAATAAAAACTGTACATTTAATAACACAAGATAATGTAACTATTGATTTGTACAGAATATAACGGATTAGGCATACCTACAATGAGGGCAGACCCACCCAGAACAGTTATAAGCAAAAGCTCCATATCGGTCGTGCTCGTTTGCCGTCAGAATGGCATTTTTTAATGCTAAAGGCAACCGTGTGATCCAGCAATGGAAAGCAGAGCCATGCCACACGGTTGCCATCCAAAAAAACATAAACCACATACTCGTACACATTTAATAACATTGGCTGGAGACTCAAACCATAGGTGACTTGCGCCACATACGTCGCGATTTATCCGGAGATCTGTTCCCACTTTGCAGCGGACGTTCGCCTCAGTGTCTTTGCTCGGCACGATAACTCCCCTGTTTTATCTCATTTCGATTAAACACGATAACTCCCCTGTTTTATCTCATTTCGATTAAACACGATAACTCCCCTGTTTTATCTCATTTCGATTAAACTTTAATGAAAATTGATTAAAGATCTCGACTTTGTCTCGTTGGTAAACTGATCCGCTATCTTGTTTCAAAATGGCGACTGTTCAAAAACTTCGTAACTCTTTTAATATTAGTCCTAAGGAAAAGTTGAAAAATTTCTGGTCAAAATGAATTACTATTGTCAGAAGTTGTCGGAGTAACATCAAAGTATTAATTCACAAAAAAGAGCTTTTCAATAATATTATAGTAACTTTATGTTATTTTCAAATCATTTTTTGAACACAAAGCTTCTTTGATTATTAAGAAGAATTATTAAGAAAAAAATGACATTTAAATAACAAAAGTCAACAGTTTGATTAGAAAAAAGTGTAAATAGCAAAATAAATATTTTTGATTACTAAGTCCTTTTCGCAAATTGTTTACTTTTTAATTTATTTTCACATTTGTTCCTAACTAGTTGTCAAATTCCTATATATTTATTTGTTGTTTTTGGAAATACTTCCAATTTTGATTTTTGGTTAACCTGATGAAGGTACCGTTAGCCTCAAAGCATGTTGATTATTCAATACATAGAGGTTTTATACAGAAGGTTTTATTTATATTATTAATACACAAAAAATTAATTTGAAATAATTATATTAAGCGCTTCTAGGGATAGTTAATTTTGTTATGAAAACCTAGTCGAGAATATACATGTTTCACTAACTTGGAAACTAATGTTGATAAAGCAATATTTGAAGAATTATTATTATTCACCTCGAAAATTAATTAACCGCAATCATCTCAATTTATTTCCTATGAATTTTAAAAGAACAGAAGAAAATCATTCATAAACTGATTATTTGTCTTGAAAAATCGGCCCGGCCGATAATTTTACTTGGTGGTAGATTGTTTATTTACTTTAAGAAAAAAGGGATGAGTACATAAAATCCGTATCACATCAATATTCTTACTATTTACAAGTAAGTTAAATGCTTGTGCTATAAAAATATGACTAAATTGCTTGTTTTATATGGCGTGGCTTAAACTCCCGACTAATTCACGCAAGTGAATCAGAAGACCAACAAGTGTTTATAATAATTTCACAAATGAAAATAGCTGAGTTTATATATATTTTAAAATCTTCAAAATAACTTAAAAGATAACCTTAATTATTTTAAGTAAAAAAAATATATTCACTTTATTGTTTTGATATTACGAACGGCGTCAAACGGGGATACGTAATGTCACCAAGGCTGATCAACTTGTATATGTATTTGTATGAAAGAAATAAAGGAATTAGAAGTAGGAAGTAAAGTGGAGATATTCAGCATATACACAGATGACGCAGTGCTAGTACCTATTAGTGAAGCCTGAAGATGCCTGGTGACCAGGATGTCCGACATATGCATAGAAAGTAAACTTCTGATGAATGTTAGCAAGTCAAAAATAATGGTGTTTTAGAGACGAAAGAGTGACTGAGCGTACAATGAATTTTTATAATAAACTAGCTGTGCCCGCGCGGCTTCGTACGCGTAGATTTTTAGTACACCGTTTGGATCATCATAGAACTTTCGCGAACCTTCTAGAACATTCTCCATCCAGAACTTTCAAGAAATTTATCGAATGTACAGGAATCTTCTAGACACACCGACACATTCCGCCACTCAGTTTAGAACCTTATAGAACTTTCGAGAATTTTCTAGAACCTTCTCCTTCCAGAACTTTCTAGAGCAGGTTTTTCCACAACCTTCTAGACTCACCGACACAGTCGGCGCGCCTATTTTGAAACAATCTGAAGCATTTGCGGCCTTCCCATAATAAAACAATGTGCTAGAAAGCACATTTTCGTCACCCACTCCCACCCATGCTCAGCCATCCCTACCAAACTCGCGTATTTTCGATGTGACACCAAGGGGTATCCATCACCATGACCATCGGTGGGTGGTTGTGGCTGGTTGTGGAGAAAACTTGGCGGTTAGGTAAATACGGGTTTCTTTATTTATATATATATTGATGAATGCGTTAGTGTATTTGGGAAGTAAATTTACTAGGCAAGGTAAGATTAATCGGGAGGAAGACGAGTGCGAGAAGTACATATGGTAAATGGTACCCTGGATGACACTATGGTTAATAGGAATCTGGAATATGTAGCAACACTAGTGTATCATAACGGAGTTCTGGCGCCGAATCCAATATATAGAAGTAAAGTCTGGAATTCGAAAAAAACAGAATGAAAATAGACTGCAAGTGGGAAGTCTGTTCAATATAGTGAGTAATGAACAATCTAGAACTGAGTGCAACGGTAGCTGTAGGATAGTAGATAGAATAAAGGAAGGACCTCTGAGATGGTTTAGTCATGTGGAATGTGTTAGCGAGAAAGAGATGGTAAAATGGCAAAAAACAGATTATATTGAATAACGGCCCTAATTAAAGATCGACGAACGAAAATCGTAAACGAGAAGATATATGAATGTGGTTGAAGTAAAAGAGTTGTGACAGGAGAGAAGAGTGTGGCGTTCTCCTTAGCTTAACTCTGTGGAAAAATGGCGTAATGATTTATTAGTTATATTTTATTTAAATTACAAAAATAGCGAGTATTTAATATTTCGTAATAAGTAAAGATTTTCCAAAATGTAGTGAAATTTAAAAAAATACATTTTACTCGTAAATATTTTCAAATTTGATGGAAATCATTTAACTTAATTTGTATATTTATAAAATAATACCATTATTTACATTACATAGGTCTTGAAACGAGAACAATAATGTATATAAATTAGTTGTAATTCAATCTAGACATAACGTTATTTCAATACAGAGAGGCTACAGTGTGTTCTGACACGCGCCGACAGACTCCAAATTAAATGTCAGTACACATCAGGCGTTCGCGTTGTATAGACTGAAACTAGAACTGGAACGGTGGGGAGTAGACTTATTGGAAAATAGCTGCTCGTATTTGCTAAGGAGAAAGCAAGCCGTAACAGAATTTGACGGCTCTGAACTCAAATTGGTTTCCGCTGTTTGAAGCTTCCATACAAATGCATCCGAGTGGATGAAGTTTATATATTATATTCGTACAGTATATAACTTCGTCTACGAATTGAACACATCAGGCATTTGATTGCATAAAAAATAATTGTATGATCTATAAAATTATTTTGAGTAGCTTGTTGAATGAGGAAGAAACAGATATCGTCGATTTTTTTGATTTATAATACTCGTTCATAAGAAATTTAGAAATTTATAACGTTTAGCTTCAACAATAGTTAATTGGGAAAGCATTCGAAGACTTTAATGAATTTCTTTGGTTTGATTTCGTACGTTTTTTTCATGTTTCTAATTATTATGAAAAAAAAAAAATTTACTTATACTGTTTTATTTAATTAGATTTCCAAGAGAAATGAGAAATAAATGTCTAGATTTAGTCACTATTTGAGCAGTCATTAGTTTTTAACGTTTTTATTCCGTATTTTAGTATTAAATATAAAACTTGAGATCTATCTGGGTTTTCTAATCTTCTGGGAATTATCAAGATTATTAAGATTTCCTCAAACATGTTATATAAATTTAAAAAATCTTTGTTGTAATTGTTCCTTACTTTTCTTAAATGAATATTATCTCACATTTTGTAAATTTCATAAATATGTTTTAGAATTGGGGTTGACCAATCAATATGAAATTCTTAATTAGTAATTCATTTTATGAATCTCCTTTTACCCTTAAGCTGAACCAAAATATTATTAATAAGGATAAATTATACAATTAGGACAAATTAAGTCTCATAGAGACGAAGCAATTTATGTATGAGAAACATGGATGGAAGTCTCATATACGATGCTTCAGGGCTTACAACCTGTGTGAACTGGATTAATTGATCACTTTACCCAATGCAACGTTCACCAATTCCATCTTAAGAACATCCACACGTCATTGAAAGTTCTATATTTATATTCGAAATCAAGGAATCTTTTGTATATTTCAATGGTCTATGCAAGAGACGTCTGTTGTTTTTTAAATTCTTTATATTAGATTCGACGCCCTACGTACACGTACGTGTGTGTGAAAATATCTTGGAAGTGAAAATTAACACATTCCCCGTCATCCAATCGAACTGAAAGTTTGCACGTCGACTCGACATCTCTCCTCCTCAGAATTGAGTCGAATTTCAGCTTTTTTCATTTTAATCCGAAAGACCACTTTGCAACTTTAATAACTTTGCAAATTTTCGCCCGAACCTGAAAATGAAAACTTCTTCCGAAACCTTCATTGGGACGTGATTTTTATTTTATTTTTCGGGACCTCCTCCCCTAACTGCCTCCCGAAAAAACGAAATTTCATTTTCATTTTTAGACTCTTTTTCATTTGCATTTAAATATGGTGTTTAAGAAAAAAATCGAAAATATGAATGGTGCAAAAGGTGCAAAATCCGTCTTCCGTGATGAAACTAAAACTCATTTTTTGGGCTTTTTTACCGAGCGCGATGTTTCTGCGACTGTTTACATAGTTTGAATGAAATTCAAAAATCGAGTATCACGGTCGAATAATAGACAGAGGCGCCTTCTTTTTCCCATTTTTAGATTTTTATTTACCCCTTCCATTTTTTTATATCCACCCAAAATCAAAATTTTCTGTTTTTTTAATAATTAGGTTAAAAAATCGTAGCGAGGTGCGACAACTTCCTACACATAGCGCGCGACACTACGGCTTAGGTCTATAGGAAAATTTTGTTCCGAATTACGAGTCCACGGAATGGCGTTCGTTAAAGAGTTTTTTTGCACTTCTTTATATTTTTGTACATTGCTCTGCGACGTGTTGGCCAATTTTAGATGTAACTATCATAATCAATAGAGCACGCTGAAATGAATGCTGAAAATAAACGTTCCGAAGTGATGCACTTCAGAATTAAATTCGCTTTCATTCGGTTTATACAGTTTCAGCCGCTGCGCCGGGAGGGATGACTCTATTCTCTATCCAAAAACACGATTTGTAGAGTTTTTACCTTTCAATCTCTTGGAGTTTTTACTTTTTTCTATATTTTTTTTTCGCAATGTTACAAGCAAAAACAAAATTATTTTATACTAAATCTATAAAATTTTTAAAAAAAATTTTATAAAGAGATGCTAAAAACGGCGCTCGAAAGGCTAGGTTCTTGAATAATCATACTTAGTCGTTCTTAAAAACATCCAAGCTATACACAGAAGAAGTTTGAATGAGTTTGTTTGACATCAAATGAAAAATTCAACATACAGGTTTTTTCTTGCGTTTATACGCAAGAAAAATATAGAATTTATAGAAATTATAGAAAATTATTAATTATAGAATTTATAGAAAATATAGAAAACATAGAATTTATAATGAAAACTTTGTTTTTAAGGGTTAAATTATTTTTCTCATTAACTATTAAGCATACATAGATTTCGCAACTAGTAATGAATGATACATCTATATTTTATTTTTTTTAAATATAGAGGTATTATAAGTTGCAAAATATTACTATTCATTCCAAATAACTAACAAACTTTATTATGTCCAACCACAAAGTTAATGCTGTAGACAGCAAAAATACAAAATATATTTCTTTTATTAAGTGTGTGGCTGTGGTTTATCTGTGGTACAATTTAGTAAAAAAAAATAGGTTGGATACAAGGCACGTCCAAGATTCTTCGTTGAGTATCAGTTGGCGATCCCCGGCGTTCATCTAAGCAGTTTTTTGATACAAATTCTTTTCGTAATTTAAGCACCAAACTTCAAGGGAATCTTTTTTACTAAACGCCCAAACTCGACAATCTATTCTTTGGTATTCTTTGTAAGAATTTTCTCATTTAAACGGTGGATTCATCGGGCTCAGTAATGAAACGAGTAAACAGTGTGTCATTTAAGATTAAAATCTCCCCTCGAGAGACGTGAACACGGAACAACTTGTATGAAAGTTTTACTTAAGAAATGCTCCATTTATTTTATGAAAGTAATTTAATTATATTTATTTGGTTATCCAGTTTGGATCAATGATTTGCACTCTAGCAAAAATAAATGTATTTTGCAATACGTTGGTACCAAATTGCAACTCAAAATCCAACCGTCTTTAATTCAGCATCAATGTGATATTGTGGCTGCGGGAGAAATGAATGAAAACACGGGAAAATAAGGAAATTGATTAGCGTTTTATTCATTAATGATTAATTGATTATTCAATATGTAAAGTCAATGAATTAAAGTAATTAACGATTTTTTTTCATATCATATATCACGCGTATATAAACCCTTTACTATCGCTGGGTAACATGTATTCGTCACTTGTAGAACATTAAATTCTTGCGCGTAGTATTTATCGCTTATTTTCAACGTCAGTTAGGTACTTCGCTCGATTATTCCGCTCGATATCTGTCGCTTCGCAATTCACGACTGGCCACCCTGGGCGTCGTCTTATGACAACTCTTGCGCCGCGGCGTAGTTCTGTGGAAAATGCTGGTATTTTCGTACTTTCTACGTTATTCTAGTGTTAAGGAGAAGGTTCTCGTCGCTTCTCGGGTATACCAGACGTTTCTACATGTTTGTAGACATTTCCCGGAGGTTGTAAATGACCATAAATTGTTATACGCCATTTTCGATCCTTCGATAGTGTTGTTCCAAATGACATATTACCAGGGATTCGGACAGTGCGTAAATTCTTTTTGTATCTCGTTACAATATCATAGTCGGATCTACGACCTTTCAGACCGCTTCTTTTGAACTCGTTGTAGAGTCCATCATCAGGGCTGGTGTGTTGTCATGAGTGTTAAGCTTGTGGTAAACTATTGACTTATAATACCGTGTCGAAAGCAGGGTAAGGAAAATAGAGATGGCGGGTATATGCCTTTTAAATAAGATGTTGGAGACACATGCTGCGTATACTGTACACATAGGCAGTGAGATGCAGAAATGTCTCCATACTACAAGAAATAAAAATCGAGGAGAGAGTAACAACCACTTGTCTGAAAAGAATCCTCAAATTTTTTGGGCAAAAATTATAAAGAAGATGCTAGAAGAGAAAATAGCCTGAAAAGCTAAAAGCCATACAAGTTGTGGGCCACGTCGAGAGTGGAAGAAGAAGAGAAAGATCCCTCAATAGTTGGACCGATCAAAAAAAAGCGGCAGGATATCTCGGATGCTGAGAAAATGGAGGAGAATGTTCAAAAGGGCAGGAGATCATGAAGACCGACTTGGAAGACTAACTAAAGACTAATAAAAAAATTATTGTGCAAAAAAAAAAATGGTATTAGAAATAAACAGATTTTTAAATATGACTTTGTTTGGAAATGCTATTGAAAAATAAATCCGTTATAATCGTCATTGTCATGCAAAGAAGCCTGTTTGTGAAGGGAGTAAAGTAATATCCGACCTACAACATTGAAGGTCCTGTCAAAAGACTTCAATCGGAACTTGATCTTAAAAACAGGATTCAATTGAATTCTCTTTTATATTTGATCTCAGATGCTATGAATTGTTTATGTCATAAATAATTAATATTTTTTTATTTAATACAAACATAATATACGACGTGAGAAATAAGTTGCATGTAATTTGATGACGGTATAAAAACCTGAGTGTTTTTTGGGATATTAAAATACATTGTTTTATTTTGTCGTTAATCGACTTTTAAAAAAGCTTACTAGATAAATTTATATATACACCGCTCGAGTATGCATATTACATCGGGTCTACTCACAGCTCAAGGTAAATAATGTTTAAACTATATTAATACAATGCACTCTTTTAAACTAACAGTACATGTTTAAATTTTTTCATATTTTGGTTTAAATAAGATAATTTTAATGAATTATAAAAAAATATATCTTTATAATAAATAATATTGGGTAGCCTGTTAATTTAGTGGTTAAAATTCTCGCCTCTTTAGTAATTATTGGTTTGAGCCCAGGAGATCAGAAAGTTAGTCTATCATTCATTGCACAAGTATTTTATATTGATGTTAAAAAAAAAAAATAAAATAAATCAAAAAAAATAAGAAAAAAAAATAAAAAAAACAACATATATATATATTATATATATATATATATATATATATATATATATATGGTGTGGTGGGTGTGTGTGTATATAACTGCATAATATAACATTTTATATATAAAAGCCTAAGAATTCCCCCAATGTATTTTTTAAAATACGTATAACATGGCTAGTGAACCAGCCCTATCATAGTTCCCTAGAGACGGAATATTCTCCACATGAACATAAATGCTTAAATGTATCCCTTCGGTAATCGTAAACAGTGGCAGATTTGAAATATTTATTTTTGATTATTTTTACTGATCGAAGACTACTCATACTTTTCTAAGATCGTTCATAATATTCTAAGTAGATAAAACAGCAGACCAAATTTTGCATTAAAATTATATCAGGGGGAGGGAAACGGGTTGAAGAATAGGGGGAAATGTCGCCTTTGTTACGAGTCATAAAGTAATAAGTTTCCAAATTTTGAGTCCGATTGGTCAAACGGTACAAATTTGCATCAAATTTATATCAGGGGGTGGAAAAGGGGTTAAAGAAAAGGGGGAAAATGTTGCCCGCCGAGTCCTCAAGAATAAGTTTCCAAATTTTGAATGCAATCGGTCGAACGGTACAGATTTGCATCAAAATTATATCAGGGGGAGAGGAAGGCGTAAAAAAATAGGAGAGAAATGTCGCCTTTGTTGCCCGCCGAGTCCTAAGGAATATGTTTCCAATTTTTGAGTCCGATCGGTCAAACGATACAGATTGTATCGAAAATATATCAGGAGGAGGAAAAGAGGTAAAAGAATAGGGGGAAATGTCGCCTATGTTACACGCTGGGTCCTAAAGCATAAATATGCTAAATTTGAATCAAATCGGACAAACGGTATAGATTTGTATAGAGAACAAACATACATACAGACATTGAGTTTTATAGGTATAGATTATTCTTTGAACTTTTTAAAAAAAAAAATAATTATCAAAAATTAGTCTAAAAATAACTTTTCTGTTAAAAACAGCCACCATTTTGTGATTTTTTTATAGTTTTTTCTTAGATAGGGGCTACAACCACTATAACGATATTCTTACTAATTAAGAATCTCTCTTTTTAAATTTTGATTCCAATTACCAGAAGGGTTGCAATCGTGTCAACTAGTATATCCCTTTTTTACCCCCAACTTTACCCGCTTACAAATTATTCAATTTTCTTTTTTTTTCGATTTTTTTAGTCTATTCTTAAAACATCAATAAATATATTGTAACAAATGAATGCTTAAAATATTTTTTTTTATTGAGTTAGTAAAAATACCCAAAATGTACACCTCTGTACCTTAAGTGTAATCGTGAAAGTTTTGTCTTATATTTAACTAGTTTCCTAGATATCCCACAGAAATAAAACTCATGAAATTATTCGAGGGTGTCGATCCCTGGTAAAGACACAATATATGTATATGATTTTCTCAAACCTGGGTATTTTTTTTATTTGTATCGTTACAGTAGTTGGGCTTCGTGGCCTGTTGTGGCTAAATTATTTTTTATGAGGAAGCTTTTAAGGCTATTTCGCGGAACATGAACAATGGTGCTTTTCCTAACGTGGAGAAAAAAATGCATAATTCAAAACTTAAAAAAACAAGCCAGATATAAAAGATTATCGTGGTTTCAAATTATTTTTAAAAGTGTTATTTTTATATCAGAAACACTTAATATAGTAAAAAAAATATAAGAATACTGAGTTGTATCTATATTTTTTAATACATTTACGAGAATTTAAAAAATAAATATAGCTGCATTCTAAATTGTCATGAATCCCATAAGGAAATAAAGACTCTTGAGTTAGTGTACAAAAATGAAATGTATTTATTTTAATAATGTTTTAATTAGAAATATAAATTATTGTTGAGCTTACATAAGCGTTACGTATGTGTTTTTTTTCTTTTGGAAACCAGACAGAATTATCTCCATTACCTGTTCTATTATTTTTTTAAATGACTTGGTTCGATCAGATATACGATGACCTGTTTTAAACCTTCACAACAGATGATCGTTCATGGGAAGACAGTTAAGTGAGGCAAGTATAGTAATAACAGTGTGTTCTGTAAATATGTGCATCTACATAAATGTGTTCTTAATGTTGTGAGTTCATTGGCGAAATTTCGCCCTAGAGATATATGCGAAACATGTTTCTCCATCTGGAATATATAGGTATAAATCATACGAAAATGTTTCGCATGTCCCTTGGGCAAAATTTCGTCGAGATACAGCTATCTTTAGGAACACGTGAAACAGAACAGAAAAAATACATCGAATGTTAGTTTCGCGTTCAAATAAAAAGAACGTCCAACTTTGGTGAGTTTTTCCCTTCATTACGATTTAGCCCCGGCCGGCCCTGGAAGCGGTCCCCGAAGTTGCGGGCAAAGTTTGTCCGCAAGTGTCAAGGCCAGCTCCGTACCTTATCTGCCCCCGAAAATGAAACGGCACAATGCGCGCATACAATAATACGATAATATCCATACATTAAACCAAAGAACTCATTAACTCGGCTCAATGGTGCTGTTGCTAACGAAGCCGAGAATAATTCACAAAGCTTCCGCGTTGACAGTTTGCCTCTAATCACGTGATTACAAGTAATATCTACCCGGTAATTCTGACAGTTGTTCATACTAGCTCTGTTCTTGTACACTCGTAATACAAAATTATTATATATATAAATATCTACAAACACGACTTGAACAAACCATTGAGAGAACCTAATACAAATTCTTAAAATTCGTCAGCGTGCTAGACCTTTCAAATCATCTAAAATATCACATTTCAAAAATATCCATTCTGAGTAAAAGGCATGGGGCTTAAAATATTTTTTATCGTTATTTCAATAGTAGGTATAATAAGCATCAAAATAGCAACGTGAAGAAATAAAAATTTTGTTGGAATATTTCTTATAATAAAGCAATGGCATAATTAAACACATTTTAACATTGATAGGACAAACGACCCCTAGTGCAGAAAGAAGCAATACACCTTTGTGCATACAACGTGCATATTCGGCCGCGTAAGAAATATTCAGTAGGTAAGTCCTTTACCCCACGGCGAGAGGGCACTGTCCTGAAGACGCTGTGATATGAATGTCTCGTCAACGAAATATCAAGAATCGAATTCTTACATATCCATACAGCTCGTATTTAACATTTTTGATATTACAGTATATGAAAAATAATTAGAGGGCTACTATATGCTAAATGCCCAAATGACTTCATTTCCACTGCGCTGAATATAAATGTATTCCTCTACTTCCTGCTGCAGGCTTCATTTCCGTACGTCACTATTTGTACTGTGTCTATTGGTACTGCACCGCTAGTCTTGCTTTGGCTGACAAGTTTTCATTAAAACTTGCTACATTTAAAGCGCTGTTCATTTTACTTCCTTGTTGTCACCCTCATGTTGAGATCTTTATTTATTTACATAATAACATTCTCCTTTTGATATCTTTATTTATATAAAAATATATAAAATGCAGGGGAGAGCCGTAATATAACGAACATTTTATAAAACAGACACATTCTAGTTTCAGAAACAAAACTCTTTAAAAATATACTTTGTGTACTGGAAACTCCGTTCCCAGGTATATTCATATATATGTTAATATAAACTCATTTTAATCCGAGATAATATGACATTTGCTTGGATAAATGTTTATCTAAATGTATTTTTTCTAGCGTTTCAACATGAGATATTTTTTTGAGGACGTCGACGGCACCAACGTAACCATAACTGGTGAACGCTACAGACGGATGTTGAGGGAGTTTTTTTTTGCCGCAAGTTGGTGAATTGTGTCTCGAACATTGTTGGTTCCAGCAGGACGAAGCAACCACTCACACAGCTCGGGCAACGATTGAGATTTTGAAACACCAATTTTCGGCCCGTGTGATTCCCTGTTTTGGCGATTTGAACTAGCCGACCAGATCGCAAGATCTGACGGCGCCAGACTTCTTCCTTTGAAGATTTTGGAAATCTCGCACTTACCCCAACAAACCACAAACTTTGCCTTGAAAATCTTGAAAGCCAACATTGAAGAAGAAATCACCAATTTGGAGCCAGAAGCTTTGCGAGCAACAATTCAAAATGCCGTAAAACGACCACAAATGTGCAACTCAGGAGGTGGTCATTTGATCGATGTCATTTTTTGAACTTAATGTCATCAATTTTATATCTTCAAATAAAGTTTCCGTGAAAATAGACCCCCTTTTTTCATTTTTAACAAAATGGCAGGAACATAATAACATATTTTATGTTTGAAATTTAATTACGAAAGCGGAATTTCATGAAGTAGGTAAATAGAAGTGACTATCTATGGTGTCTAATTCACTAATTTTGAACGCAACTGTCCCCCGTTTAAAACTTAAGTGAATTTATAAGTACGCTTTAAAAAAAATTTGCCTACATATTAATAAATTAATTTAATTTTTTTACGTTCTTGTGTTTACTTAAAATGTTTTTACAGAAATTCTCGCAAATTTATCTATACCTATAAAAATCAATGTTCGTCTGTCTGCCTATCTGTTCTATATATAAATCTACACCGTTCGTCCGATTCAATTAAAAATTTTCATACTTATGCTTTAGGACCCTTTAATGGGTGGACGGAAAGATTTCGGTATTTGGATCATGTGGAGACGTAGATCGAACAAAAAATTATTAAGTCATTGATGAACATAGGACTACAGCGCGCAGGAGCTTGGGAACTCCAAAACAAGTGAAGAAAAATGACCGCTTTAATGGAATACATACTTCTCTTAGAAATTCAGGACTAGAAGGACGTAGTTCATAATACAGTTCAATGGAGAAAAATTCGTAACGAGTGCAATACTCATTTAGGAGTCGTACAGCCAATATAAAAGATGATGAAGGTGTTAAGATTATTCTTGTCCATCCATAAACACTTGTGTCCTTTTTATAGTCAGTGTTATGAAACAGACAAAATAAATACATTTATTTTTTAATGAAGACAAAATTAAATTATATTCTTTTGGTGTAACACATCAGTCCAGATGATGGACCCCGTGGGAACCAACGGGATTTGTTAGCCAGAAAGGTGGTGGAAACACGGCAGAATATACCAGAACATTCTTAACGGTCGTGAAAACCAAAGAATATTTTAAAATTATGTATACGTCTCAAAAAATAATCTCAAACGGTTAACGAAATTAATATCGTGTATTTTTTTTTATAAAGTTTTTAATATTTTTATTAATAAAGATTTTTTGTACATCTTTTTTATTGTTTCATTTTATTTGTTAGATGTTATTAGAAAAAGACAATATAAAAAATGTTTAGCGTTTAAAGTATTTATTATTGAAATTAAGTTCTTTTAAATATTGCGAAAAATAAGACATAGGTAGTTTCATTTTATTATTTTTTGAATAAAAACCATATTTGTCAATTTTATAGCCATCTTTTCCTATCTACCACTTTATATATTGTTGTAGATTACCTAAAATGAATTGTATAGTGAAGTGTGCGTAATGGAAGGTGAACTCAATAAGAAATAGACCCTAATCGAATGTTCACCAGCATCAACGAAAATATATTTGATATGGGTCGATCTGGCCTGTACTTATACATTATTGATTGTGAGAAACTAGCCCTACGACGGAAGGAAATAAATCTATGTCTGCGAGAGAGAATAAGTCACTCTTTATAACATATTAATAACTAATCTAAATAACTCTTCGGGTTTATTGTGATAAAATGGATTCCTACAATTGCGTCGGAAAAATGTTTCTTATTTCACTCTACTTCTATTTATTTTTCATTTTCATTGTGTAGGGTGTTTGCCTGTTTTATAGATACCATTTCATGCAAATTTATTTACTTATATATTATAAGGCAGCGGCGTGCAGTCAGTAATCAGAAATAAACTGTAGTACTAGAATTTTTGTGAATTAAAACGACATAAAAT
Organism: Agrypnia vestita; assembly: GCA_016648135.1. Lineage (NCBI taxonomy): Eukaryota > Metazoa > Arthropoda > Insecta > Trichoptera > Phryganeidae > Agrypnia > Agrypnia vestita. Next base: position 117,927 of record JADDOH010008299.1, read on the forward strand.
ATGTTTCTCGTGATGTTCCTATCAAATTTAAAATCGTATCATTCATATTTAAGTATTATACATCATAATATTCTGTAACACAAATATTCAATTTATCTTTTTTTTTCAAAATATATTTAAGTTCATATATATATAAATTTAAAAATGTTTTCAGGTTTTCACGGCCGTTCAGAATCATGCGTGTAATTTTCTAGGATACTCATCACTGGCCAGAGAGGTCAGACATACGCGGCAAAATATCCCAGAAAACTACACACAGAAGAACATCGCAATTTACGATTCTTTTGTGTGTATTACATACACGCAACTTTATATCGAAAAACTTTATTTTCCGATAAAGTTAGAGCTACGTATAGTTTAATTTATTGTACCGCATGGTATAAAATTACCATTAATCAAGAAATAATATTTTGAAAACTATATAATATCCACATGTAGGTAATATAATATAGTACATACGAATATATAAACAATACATACGTCTGTAAATACATCCACTAATGTACTAATGTATGGAAGTGAAGTCTGGAGCTGGCAGAAGAGGAACGAAAGTAGATTGAATGCAGTGGAGATGAGATCTCTTAGACGTATGTGTGGAGAATCCATTTATGATAGAGTAAAGAAAGAAGATATTAGGAATGAATGTAAAACTGATCTTAGAATAATTGTAGTATAAGGATAAAGAATGGTCGCTCAGGTCGCTTGGGTATGTTGAGTGAATGAATGGGGAAAGAATGCTAAGAAAGATATATAATGTAAGTGTTGATGGCACCAGAGAGAGAAGGCAACCTCGGAAGACGTGGCACGACCAGATTAACCAGATACTGAAAGAAATTCCCGTTAGAAACCTCAACAACCGTCGAGCTTGCATGCGAAGATGTATGAATTTGGATGAGGCGAGAGTTGTATGTCAGGACCGAAGAGTGAAGCCCTCTATCCTTTCTGCTTACCACCACGGGGAAACGGTGTGATGGTTAGTAAGTAAGTCCATAAATAGTATAAAAATATAATATTTAATTCGAAAATAAAACAAATTTGTTATAACATCTAAGAATATACAAAAGGTTTCTCTTCAAATTTGTGAAAATTGTCAAATAATATAAATATTATATACATTAACAAGTTTATACAGCCCTGGCAGTGGTGAGTGAATGTGTTAGTTTGTTCTTACATTTTCGTAATAAAAAATATCTCTTGAACTCGTTGCGTGATGACTCTGACACGTATTTCGGCAAAAAGAACAGGGCTGTCGATTTGGATTAAAAATTTTAAGCTGGAACTTGATACCAGACCTTAGTACTAGTCATGTTGTCTTCCCACTAGATAATTAGTATTTTTATATTAGTCGGTTTTTATATGATATATATTATTATGAATATTAAAATATATATTTTTAGTTTAGTGAAGCCAACTTAAGTATAACTTAGAAGTTTTGTCTTTCTTCTAATATAAGTAGGTGTTATAAAAGCTGTGTGAAAAATCACTGTAATAAAATATTTTTCGTCCGTTTTCTAATATACATCAATGTCATTGCCTCATAACTTATGATATGAAATGAACTCAAAAGCGGTAACATTAGTTTTTGATAAGTGAATCTGTAAATTTCGAACAGAAATATTCCAATGTTTAGATGTTATTTAAATATAATCATTAAATTACTGTTTTGGCACGAGCATAATACAAAAAAAATGTTTGCAGTAATACCTTATTTTTTCTTTACATATTCTGTTGTAAGAAGGTAAAAGTATAAAGTTAAAGTCTAGATATATGTTTTAGATTCAATTTAAGAATTGTATTAGGTCCTTACATATGAAATTGACGTTTTACCGTACTGGCAAATTTGATCTCAAATATCTTCTCTTTGGTTAGGAATTCCAAATCCAAATTTTTACAGCTATTTACTCATGTATTTGTGTTTTGAAAATTATAATTCATTTGTTTTTTCCTCAATTGTTTTTTTCTTTGCGAGACTCAGTTTACAAAATGAAAAACTTGAAATATCGCGTTATTTACGAGTACGAGTTCCACCGTGGCACCAGTGCTGCAGAAACGGCTCGAAGGATTAATGATGTGTATGGCGACGGTGCCGCAAAAGAAAACACAGTGCGTTTTTGGTTCCAACGTTTTCGTTTTGGAAATTTCGACCTGCAGAACAAGCCCCGTGGACGGCCGGAGACCAAAGTTGATAATGAAGAATTGAAGGCTATTGTGGAAGCGGAATCCATCGCAAACCACATCCGAGTTAGCTACAGGCTGCGGTGTTAGTGATAAAACTGTTTTAATCCACTTGAAGCAAATTGGTAAGGTGAAAAAGCTTGAAAGGTGGGTACCTCACGAATTGAGTGAAGCAAATCAACAAACGCGAGTTACTTGTGAGCGTTTGGTGGACTAGTGCTGGTGTCGTTCACTACAGCTTTATTAAATCTGGCCAGACGATTACGGCAGATGTCTATTGTCAGCAACTGCAAACCATGATGGAAAAGCTAGCTGCTAAACAACCGAGGCTGGTTAATCGCTCTAGGCCACTGCTGCTTCATGCTTCAACGCTAGACCACACACTGCACAACAGACGGCTACCAAATTAGAGGAGCTTCAATTGGAATGTCTAAGACATCCACCGTACTTTCCGGACCTTGCCCCAACAGATTACCATTTTTTTCGAAATTTGGATAACTTCTTGCAAAGGAAAAAATTCAACTCCGATGGGGCAGTCCAAACCGCCTTCAAAGATTTTATTGATTCCCTTCCGAATGGTTTTTTTAGTAAAGGGATCGATGAACTACCTATGAGATGGCAAAAGTGCATAGATAGCAATGGTACATACTTTGATTAAATAAATATATTATAATAAAAAAAAATCGACTTTATGTTCCTCCCATACTAAACGTCAATTTCATATGTAAGGACCTAATATTTTGCTTTATACATTGATATTTGCAATTACTTAAATGAATTTCGACCTTATTTCACGATAGGAAGGCTGAAAATGTTTTTTCAGTCAACAATTCTCCCAAAATGCACAATCAATTACTATGATATGTCACCCCTTTATGGATGAACGGCAACCCTCAGGGCATCAGACAGGGGGAATTGGAAATGGAGGCTGTCACGGGTAACACCTGCGCTTATTGCCATCTTCCTTTTGCTCAATATTCTTGTCAAAGCCTTTTCGCCCAGGATCAGTAGTAGGAATAATTCCAAAACAGAATATTATACAAAAATACTTAAAGCATAATTAAAGCTGATAGGATTAAAATTGACTTCTTACGCTGTGTTATGTTATATTACATCCTTTCTAATCTAAAGGATTCTACCTGTGAATAAGGATTCCGGTCACCTTGTAACCAGGATCGTTGTATCGTAAGTGGATCTTTTCTTGACGTAAAATAATATCTCCCCTGTAAGTGGATATAAAATACGTTCTTTGAAAATAATTTTGACTCTGAGAATGTCTAAATAATACCAAAGATATTTTTAAAAAAATGTGTCAGCGACTTGCAAAGATCACTCAGAAGTGCTCAGCAAACTGGACCACAAAGACGATATCTAGGGATGTGTGGCGCTTTATTATGATTGTGGTCCACAGATATATAGACAAATAAAAACAGACAGAGATTAACCAACGTAGATTTCTTGGTACACAGTTTGATTCCACGGCTGGTTCGAAGAATTATGTAAAGGTCAAACTAAATACTCTTTAAGTATATTGTCTTATTAACTAACACAATATATATTTTGTATATTGTTTTAGTAATTAAGTTGGTTCCACGGCTAGTTCAAACAATTATGTATAGTTCAAACTCAATATTCTTTAAGTATATTGTCTTATTTACTAAGACAATATACATTTTGTATATATTCTTAGTAAATAAGTTGCAGTTTATTTCAAAAATGTGTTTTGACTCTGTTTGGAACAAAATTTTAAAATAATAAAGTCTATTATAATAAATAAGTTTTGTTTACAACGAGACTTAATTATGCAAGAATAAATACTTTAACTGCAGAATAAATGTATTTCAAATTAATATATTCGAGGGGGAACATTCTTCCACTGTGACTTAATTCTCTCACCAGAAGAAAGGGTTTAGGTCATATCTGTATAATTTTATCCTATGTTGTTTGATCATACTTCCATTAGATAGCAAACGAAGGTAAATAATTAAAAAAAAATCGAACCATCAGAAATTTCACAAAATACCAAATTGAAGCTTTAAAAACCACGGAATACCTCAATTGTTTTATTTACTTTTTAGATCTTTTTTGTTAGACATTGGCACAGTGAGAAAAATATTGAAGCTGTATTCAAATAGGTTATATATATGTACATAATATATTTATCCACTCCTGCCCACGACCGTGATGTAAAGTGACGTTGCTTCGGTAAGCCGGGGAATGTGTCCGTAAACTTAATAAGGCGAAGTTGGCTCGAGGAATATCGTATAACCGGGATACTGGTCGCGCAGCTGCCGAAGGGGAGGAGCAGTTCTATGAATTAGATTATTTGATGATGGAACGGCGGGACATATTGTTTTAGTACATCCCGTATCTCGTTTATTCGGGAACATGTCTGGCGGTGAAGTGAAAAAATCCACTGTAAAATATGTAAAACGGTGTTTTGTTTCCTTTCATCGGGAATATTGTAACAATCCCGAATTATTATTTAGTCTTCGTGCTCACTATTGTATGCATTACTAGTAAATATCGCTAATCACATTTTGAATTATGGGTGAAAATTGGTAAATTTATCAGTTAAAACGTTTTTTTTAATTAAAAATTTTTAAAAATTAAAAAAGTTTTTTTTTTTTAATTTTTAGAATTTATTTAGTCCAGCTAAATTTCTAATATTAATATCTGTGATGAATTAACGTCATTGACGAAAATAAATGAATTTATTATTATGAATAAAGCTTCAATTAAGGTTTTGAACTATTAATTTAATATTTTATTTAACAACGTAATTTCCATCGTTTTTGATAACCTTTCTCCACCTTTTAACTAAATCATAAAATCCATCTTTTGTAAAATTTTTCCAGTTTGGAGTTGAAATATATATTTAATCCCAATTTTACTTCCTCTATTGAATTGAATTTTTTATATTATTAATATTTAAAGCATTAACTTTGTGGTTAGACATAATAACAGAATGTTAGTTAACTTAGTAAAAACCAATACCAGATTTAAGGTCTACCGGTTTCGAGACGTACTCGTCTTTTCGTCAAGACTAACACTACACTACTATATTCACAACACTATATACCCCAACCATAGTATTGTTAAACTATCACCACTATTGATCGCATGCGTGTTAATCTTGTCAAAGACAAGCATGCACTGATTATAGCCTACTAAACAATTCAGGAATCTAACGAGAGAGAGTGAGAGGGGGCGGGGTCTAAGGTGGGTCTTACCACATATTTTGTGAACGTTAAATTAAACAAAGGGCTATATGGAAAATTAATTTGTTTATTAATGAGAGGAACTCTATTATTCACCGCCTCCCTAATGTAAGAAATTTCTAAATTATTCAATTTTAGACCTTTATTATTAGTATTAAATATTTTCATCTCTATTTGTGGGTCAAATTTATGATTATTTTCTATGAGGTGGTTGGAAAATTCGGAAAAATTGTTGTTATTAAGACACCTCATATGTTCTTTGATTCTAGCATTAAAATTACGAGATGTCCTTCCAATATAATGTGCTGGACACGAGCTACATGTTAACTGGTAGATTCCTGAGTTGTCCATTATATAATTTTTATCTTTATCGTTAATCAGTATTTATTTATTCAATTACATAGGATAACTGGTAGATTCCTGAGTTGTCCATTATATAATTTTTATCTTTATTGTTAATAAGTGTTTATTTATTCAATTACATAGGAAAAATACTTATTAACAATAAAGATAACAATAATAATCAATTATTTATACCTAATACATGTAAAAAAAAATATATATATATATATATATATATTTATGTATAGTTAGTTTAACACTTCACCTGTCAATCTGTCTAATCCTCGAGTAGTAGAATATTAAATATAATTTACAATTAAACTCACTGTTTATGTTTTTCACCCAATTCAATGATCGTTGTGAATAATCTCTACAACGTTTAGGCCAAATCCATCAGTATTTTTAGAAAGAGCTATAATTTTAGTTTTTTATTGAAGCGATCCACACTTGGTAACGCGCGTTGTCAACTTTACATCCAAAACATATTGTTTCTACAATTGTATTATTCTCTTAAGGTGTCTATAGTTATCGGACTTGCAAGCTCTAACCCTCTCAGAAGCCTCACCAGCGGTTGTAGTTGGATTGGCCCCGACTTCAGCTCTACATTTTCCGAAATTAATGCCAGAAGAAACTTGACGTTTTGCCACCAACTTTATAATATTCAAACATTTTTTAAAATTTGTATTGAAAGATTAGTGGCATTTATCATATTGGACTTAAATAATTAATTTATAGGTATTTGTTTTGATTGTTGATTAAGATAACTACTCAACTTTTATGTAACATTTTTATTATATTATGATTTTCTGAGCTTGTGCTAGTGTTTTCACTATATCTATTATTATTTTTTAAATTATTATTATATTATGCTTTCCTTAAGCTTCTGCTTTTTTATATACTTCCTTTTTACTTTTAACTTTATATTATCATATATTTATCTTTGTATATTTTTATTTGTATTTTAAGTGTTTGCTTTCTACTTTATGTTATTATTTTATTTATATGTTATTGTTTTTTGTTTCTTGATTATATTTTTTGAGAAATCATTTTGTTTTCATTTAAAGAATTCTTTCTATAAATGTACGCTTTACCATATTGTTTGTAAATGCCCTGTAGAGCGTTAATAAATAAATATTTTTTTAAAAAAGAAAAAATATCAATCCTGACAAGATTATTATTAAACTTAAATTTCATAGAAGAAATAAAAAGAAAAGAGAATTAGGTTTCACTGTTAAGTGAAAGGACTTTTGGCTGTTTCAACATTTAATAAACCATGTTGTTCCTCGCGGGCCAGCCTATTGTAAAGCCTCGCTCCGTTAGTTTTGTCTTAATGTCAAGCCTTGTTTGTTAGTTGCAGCTGAATCGATTGTTCTGGGCCGCCGGTCGAGCCGGGGGTGAAATATTGCCTTTACATTTACCCTGGAAACACCCCCGACCGGGGAATATTGCTTTTGTCGTAGTATTATTATAGCACGGAATTCATTACGTGCTAGCAAATATTTCAGTCTACCGAGCTCACTAGGTTTGGATAAAAATACTACTTACATTATCGGTCGTCAAATTATTATAAAACTTTTTCATTCTAGGGTTGTGCGAATATTCGTTTAGGCAAAAATTCACAAATTTTTTTTATTTTCCAATAAGTATTCATATTTGTCGAATAATATATATATGCTCGAAAAGAACTGCACGTAACTGAAGGTTTTAAAACAGTCTAATATAGTCCGGAAGGAGCTGGTATAAATAAAATATACGGAAAAAACGAACCTATATTAATCGCGTCGCAGCATATATCGTAATCAATCTAATTTGACACTCAGTAAAAAATACATGTACACAGATAACTGAGCAAAACGAGCGAGTAATAGACAGCGCAAATAAAGTATTCCACAGACGGGCGAATATTCTAGAAGACGAATATAAAGTGTTCCACAGACGAGTGACTAGTGCCTAATTCGTGTGAATTGTGGAACAGTGCTCCAGTTAAGTTTATGTCCGTTCAGTGTTTTACTCCCACCGCCGCGCCGCCACCACAAACCTGTAACAGTATGAGAGAACTATTGTAAATCCCTGAAGAATAGATGCTTTCGGTCGTCTCGCAGTCCGTTGAATTCGCAACGACGCCAACACCGTATGTCGAAAACTTCAGGCATGTTTCATTTTTCTTTCTCAGGATCTAAGTTTCGACTCCATACAGAGCTACGGAGAATAGCAGGGGTCAACCAGTAAGACTTGTACGTTCCTTGAGATGGAGCTTTACCTCTAAATTTTTCTCCATTTCTTAAGACGAGAGACCAAGTTTCGATCAAACTTAACTTTATAGACTTCTTTTATTACTATCACGAGAAGCCAGATTAAGAAAAACCCTACTTAATTGAAGTTTCCCAAATAATCTAGAAAGTTCTACAAATATTTGGAACACAGGAAAATATAGTAGAAACTTCCAGAAATCCAAAAGCTATATAATTAAGACAAGTGACGCCGCGCGGAACTGCTTTTTTTGATGTTTGGCAGAGGCTAGAGAAAAATCGACAAGTAATGCAAACGGGTGGCGATGATTCCGTGCGCATTATGATCGGCCATCGAAAAGAATTATGAGAAAATAAATAACACAACAGACATTTGTTAGTGATCAGAGAGGTACAAACGATGTGAATCAGAATTTCAAGATGCAAGTGGAAGACTAATGCGAGATTTATTGCGAATTACAGAAAAGTATTTTATTATCGAGGAGGCCAAGACTCACCAAGGGTTCTAGTGCCAAGAGTGATGATGATGATGATTTTTTTTTATTTAATTAATAATATATATAATATTTTATTACAATGATACCCAGAAAATGTTTACAATTCAAATTTTTTTGTATGTATGTATTCGTACTTGCCGAATAAGCACGCCGCCGGGCGGTCATATTTAACTATAACTGGTTACGGATATTTTATACGAACCGTATGTTTTTCCGAGAAACGATTCTCGACGTTTCGTTGAATTCTTATTCATTTTACGCCCTCGGAAGCAATAACCAGTCCTCCCTCTACCTCTGCGGATAGAGGTCGTCCTCCTGACGATGTTGAATAAGAATTCAACAAAACGTCGAGAATCGTTTCTCGGAAAAACATACGGTTCGTACAAAATATCCGCAACCAGTTAAATTAAGATATATAGTTTAATATATAAGTAAATAGGTTAATTCATAAATATATTTATTGGTAAGTAGTTTATTCCTTCCTATTCTCAGGATAATTAGATTGTAATTATTTCGTTATTATTAACACAAAATCGACGAAATGTATCTGCTAATTTATGTAGTGTAAAATTTCTACGAGAAATGTCAAAACCGCTGTCCAATTCCATAATATCAAAATTAACGTAGTGTACAATGTTATGTAACAGCTGTCAATTAATGATTGTTAAACCGATTATCTTTTGTGTAAATCCGGTTACTTTATGATATTTTCTTATTTTCGCTACAGCGGATAGTTGAGTGATCATTATGTATGAAGCAATACTTGTTTGTAAACATTGTTATACAAAAATACTAAATGTTAAACTCAAAAACGACTTTAAAAGTACATCAAAGCTTCGATACCAACGAACAAAGTAACAAAATCTTTTTTTTAGACTTTCATAGTTGAATTCACTGCACCCTCTTCACTCTTCGTACTTTGCTTCAATAGATCTCTGCCTGTTCTAATATGCATTTTACAGGTAAACTTTAATATTTGTTTATTGCTTTATGAATTCTTTATATAATCTAAACGAAAAAATAATTAATTAGTGGTATTTAATGATAATTAATACACAATTGATTTAATTTGTTTAAATAGTTTTTGATTATTTTTCTTCTTTAATTAGATCCTTGATCTGCATTGACAGATTAGTCCTGGTCTTGTGACGAGGACGTCCAGCTGTAACGATATTGGCCTTTTCAAATAGACATTGCTGAAAAATTATACGAAAATATCTATCTGCCGGATAAGTAGGTGCGGGCGAGCGTTATTATTTCTGCACGCGGGCGTGTAAAGCGGGCTTTATGTTATATGATTCTGATGAAGCGAGCCAATCAGGAACGTGGATTCGCGGAACGAATTCGACGAATCAGAGGCTTTCTGAGTTAGACTTTACCTTTACACGTCGGTTGGAGTCAAAAATGGCGAGAAATATAGACTATATAAGCCATACAAATTCGAGGATCTGCCTTCTTTCTTCAGCATCAACGTTGGCCGGAGGCTCTTGTGGAGAGAGGACCGAAATACCATCAGTGAGTCACAGAGGCAGCAACACTCGACGATACAGCTAAGCATTTTCAATATTATTTATTTCTATTGCCTTTTTCGTGTATTCAATTTAGAACTTTCTGGATCGTAACAATTATTGATACATGTTGTGGATTGTTTTGTTACGTATTTTGGGCCTAGGGATAATTATTACTATACGCGCTTCAGATTCAATATACAAATCGTAATATGGCGACTGTGATAGTTATTCAAATTATTGCATAACGCTTATGAAATATATAATTCTGTCGCTGTTCATATGAAAAATCACTTAAATTTGATATTCATATATTACCAAAGATATAAAGGCTTTAAAATGGAATACTTTACTGACGAAGGGTGTTTCGTGTTTGTTTGTGGGTTTTAAAATTCAGTATAATTATGTATATTCAATGTCGCGAGGTTCGGAATGTGCGAGAGGTTCTTCAGGGCGGATGTATTCTTATGCTAACGAATGCTTTGTTATCTATGCTGGCGATTGAATACACGGATTTCTATATGATTTGTGTTATCTTGGGGATAATTCGGAGTATTATGTGGTTTTGATATCACGATTGTAAGCGTGATATAGATTCAAATCGTACGAGGAATTCCCTACAAATAATATATTTTAAAAATGCATCTGGATTTTATATTTATTTATTAAAACATGAATGTGTGGTTTATTTGAACTCGTTTCATGTTTGTATTGCGTATCATTATGCAATCGTTTTAAACACGATTTATTCCTATCGAGTTCTTATAAAAACGTATTTCCTATTGTACATATTGTTTAGAAATAATTAATTGCGATGGTTATTCATATGACATTGTTTTTATTCATTCAATATTAGATATTTGAAATGTTTTTTTTTACAACATATTCCATTATTGTGGGTCGTTTGCGGTTAGATCAGATCAACCTTCGGTCTTCCGTAGCCGTGATGGTTTTTCATGTGACATTGTTTTATTCATTCAATATTAGATATTTGAAATGTTTTCTAGAACATTTTTCACTATTGTGGGCAGTTCGCGGTGTGTTCAGGGGTGGTTAACCTTCGGCCATCCGTAACCGCGATAGTTATTCATATGACATTGCTTTATTCATTCAATATTAGATACTTGAAATGTTTTCTAGAACATTATTCACTATTGTGGGCAGTTCGCGGTGTGTTCAGGGGTGGTTAACCTTCGGTCTTCCGTAGCCGTGGTAGTTTTCATATGACATTGTTTTTATTCATTCAATATTAGATATTTGAAATGTTTTCTACAACATTTTCCATTATTGTGGGCAGTTCGCGGTTTGTTCAGGGGTAGTTAACCTTCGGTCTTCCGTGATCACGTTATTTACTTATATGACAGATTGTTTTGCTTTGTTCGTTTAATATAAGTAATATCATATTTTATGAGTTACCGTAATTATTTATCTATATGATTTTATTATTGAGAGTGATGCAACGAATACTACCTTCACGAATACGAATATCAGGCTTACTATTCGGTGAATACGAATGCGAATATTTCCACCAAGGTGGGGGAACTTGAACATACTTGTAAATATAATAACCTTGATGCAACGAATACTACCTTCATGAATACGAATATCAGGCCTACTATTCGGTGAATACGAATGCGAATATTTCCACCAAGGTGGGGGAGAACGCAAGCATACTTGTAATTGTATTGTTTATGTCTGCTTGTGATATCACTATACGGCGTAGATGAACTAGTTTGAAAGGGCTTATGTCTGTATGTGCTTGGCGTAGAGGGAATAGTCTTCTTGTTTCTAGGATTCTATACAGGTTTACAGGTGCTGATATTGAAATATATATACAAGGAAAACACTATTTTGGGAACCATTAACTGGATGGCAGATATTGAAGCACACATACACACAAGGAGGACGTTATGTTAAATACATGACTGGAAAGTTGTTATTGGAAAACACAGGCGTCCAGTCGGCGGGACGCAAGCATACTTGTAATTATATCGTTTGTGTCTGCATGTGATATCATTGTACGGCGTAGATGAACTAGTTTGAAGGGGTTTATGTCCTGTATGTGCTCGGCGTAGAGGGATTAGTTTTCTTGTTTCTAGGATCTAATACAGTTTTACAGGTGCTGATATTGAAATATATATATATATATATACAAGGAAAACACTATTTTGGGAATCACTAACTGGATGACAGATATTGCAGCACACATACACACAAGAAGGACGTTATGTTAAATACATGACTGGAAAGTTGTTATTGGAAAACACAGGCGCTACTATAGGATATGGACAGTTTACAGAGAACTTCAACTTCTGTTCGGACCTTTTACTATTACTATTCTTTCGCCTTTTTGCTTAACCGTGGATGAACTAGATTGAAGGGGTTTATGTTCTGTATGTGCTCGGCGTAGAGGGAATAGTTTTCTTGTTTCTAGGATCTAATACAGTTTTACAGGCGCTGATATTAAAATATATATACAAGGGAAATGAAGGGCTACACAGGTGCTGGTAATTGCCCAATTTTGGAGAGGACCCGTTATATGACTTCGGATCTGGATGCCATCTCGGAAGCAGACCAACTACAGAAATAAGATAAGAACCTTTAATATTATTTATTCTTTATTTTCTTATGTGTATCAAATGGAATGTTCGTGCTATATAATTTGTCATTGTCTCATGGTCACTATTCATTTCATTAAGTGGGTTCAGAGTTCGACGGTAACGGACGCGGAAACAAATTAGTACTGATGTCGGGACGTAACGTCGGGATTATATCTTAATTATCTTTAGGATAGAAGCGAGGTCATCATACGTGCATTCTGCATTTCAAACGTTTTACTAACATATATAAATACATATTATTGCGTTTTAAAAATTGAATAGGTTCGCGGAAAATAGGTATTTCGCCCGGTTGTGCAATATTAACTTCCAACGTAGCATAATGAGATCTTATTACCGGCGCTAGACTCTTAAGGTTAGGCACGCGGGGATTATAAATGGGATAATGAACGAGAACCGAATGGGGAAGTTCGTCTCTTCATGGTCGGGAGGCGAGGAGTTGTACGTCTTTCACGCCCCGTGATCTTGGGAGGCAGAATTTCGATTGTGGAAAAAGATGAAGTTGGATCTACTCGCGTGGCAAGACAGGGTCGAATGTCGGAGCGCGCGTTCTCGGCTATGGAGTCTGATTAGATTGGAGAGACACCTTAGGTCAGGGACTAGGTAGGGCCATCTTAACTGTATCTACCCGGTTGTGACTGGGTTTTAAAGCCAAGAATTACAGGATGGTCTGAAGGTCTTGATGCGGTTACCCCTCTAACATCTAAGGGGAAGAACCTCTCACGTCTTTTCAGTCCCCTTGGTGCGACGAGCTCGGGCTCTGGTTATGAATGTATGTGAATGTAATAACTCCGTACTCAAGGACGAGATAGGACGTTCCTCATGAACGAGAAATTATAAGATGCAGGTAGCAGTTCGACAATCAATACTATGCTCGGGACCGCTTTAATGAACGAGATCTGTTAGCAGTTTAACAATCAACTTTTATGATCGGGACCGCATTCAGGAGCGCGATGGCATTACTAACACCATCATACTCATCATTCACCACCTTTTCTAACTTGCTGTATACAGAGACCTTCGGGGTTCTCCCTTCCCGGCCAGCGAGAAACATATCAGGAACTTCACAATCAACTGTAATAATCATGCTGTTTTACCATCATTTAATATCTCTAGTCAATAAGACTACACCGTGGGATCAATCACATCAACTATATTTGGCGATGCTAACATGGCTATGACTGACGCGCTCAAGGGAGAGTCTTTTCCAGTCACCCAGTTAGTTCATTCAGCCCTTTAATCAGCAGTAAACATCATAATAATCCGGCTCATGTAGCCGCAACGTGGGATCCTCATCATATACACCAGTCAATTTGACTGCCCCGCGGGACAATATACAAACCTTAATATCAGACGCGGGATTTTTTCCTGATATGTTTGTCGCCGGGAAGCGAGGACTTCGGGGGATTCCAGCAGGAGCAATAGAGTCTCGGCTTGATCTTGGTCTGCAGCTTAGTGTGGGAGGTTATGTCTAAACAGGAGTTAACCACCGGATGCGGCGATGCTCTGGGGCCGCATCCCCCTCCCCCCTACAGGGGGGGGGGGCATCTAAAATCCACGTTTGAACAGAAGTGGTTAGACACTTCTTAAATTTCACTTACAAATCTGTATCTTCCATTCCCTTAGAATCTCGGGCTGCGATAATGTCAGACAAAGCGTGCCCTGAGCCTCTGTTGCGCCTAGTTGTTATGAATATATGTTTACTCTTTCCACTATGTACTATGAACAGATTGAGCAGATCGGACAACGTGGGACGCGCTATCGGTAGGTTTCTTACTTGTGTTTTGAATATAACGTATGCTATTATATCTTGTAAATCTGTCATAAATGGGTGCCGCATGTGGTTGTGCTGACACTGTTCTGAGCTACTATTATGAGAAGTTGCTAATCAATGCGGGCGGAATCTTTAGCGTATGCCGTTAACTTGGCAACGATTGTATTGTTTTATATTACAGTATTTTAACCCCGGTGGTATTATAGTTATGGCGGTGCTATGTAAGGAGGTTTTGCTACTAGCGTTTATTCCTCAGCTACGCCGCATATAGTTGGCTTTTAGGCCGACTCAGGTCGTGGACGATATCAGCTATCTCTCGTATAGGCGAAACTGTAGAATTCTGGAACGGTTTCTAGAAGGGCCAAAATAATTTCGGAAATATGTTAAAACATGTATATATATATATGAATGTCTCTGGCATTTCGTCTATAAGTGTTCGAAGATTATACGTGGAATTCGAGTCGTTAACGGTTAGGCGTTCTACCATCTTAAGTAAAAAAATACCTTATGGTAATTATGAGTACGGATTAGTTTCGTGCGTGTGTTACTTCCATAGTTAGGTAAGAATTCGTTCTATATTAGTCTAGTCGCGTTAATAGGAATACGTATTTCACCACGTATCAAAAGAATTTTGGATAGCTACGGACACAACGGAGGAGGAATTTTCCTAACCACTAGATAGATCACGACTGGCCAATTTTGAAAATATAAATTCTTAACAAAAAAATAAATAAAATATTAGCTTTCATGTAAATATACTTCCGAAGTTCTAAGTTTGACTTAAGTTTTTATCTAGTAGCTTAAAGCATAAAGTGTGTGCTTAAAAGTCCCAAAAGCCGTAATAAAGCTCAATTCGGTAGCTTAAAGTCTCAAGCTTTGGGCTTTTCGTAAAACTTATATTATTAAACTTTATAGTTAGGTATTTAGCTTAGGTGTGCAGGTAGATACGTTACACAGCTTTCTTTCCATCTCTTTGGTGGTCTCCCTGGCGGCACCCCTCTGAAATCATGCGCTCACGACTATGGGAAGTCTTGTGTAGTCCATTCTCTACAAATTATCCCTCCAGAAACGCCTTTTCTGCCTGCTCCATCGTATAATGTCTTCTATGTCACAGATTCTGCGGATTTTTGTATTGGGTACTCAGTCTCTGAGGGTCTTGCCCGCAATGGGTCTTAGGGTCTTCATCTCGGTAGTTCTGAGAAGATGTTTAAATCTCACCGTGTCCGCTCTTGCTTCGATACCATAAGTTATGATAGATCTTATGCATGTTTTATATATTCTGACTCTACTTTCTACTAGCATACGCTTATTGGCCCTTACAGTGTCTCTTAAGCACCCGAAGACAACCACTGCTTTATTAGTCTATTCTTTGACTTCGTTATACAGATCGCTGTAGCTAGATATCTCCACCCCCAGGTACCTAATTAAATTTCATAACCTTTTTAATAATTCATTTTTAAAAAATAAAATAGAAAATATTTACAAATTATTCCAACATATTGAAAATTCTATATTCATTAACTAAATTATAACTTTTCTTTTTATACCTCTTCAGTCTTGATATAATTTATCCTGTCAAAAGATGTATTGGATAAAGTCTTTAATATGTTTGTTTTTATATACGTAGGTAATAGAATATCGAGCTTTATTTAAAGAGCTCTATGACTGGCTTCTCAAATCTTGAAATCCTTCCGAAGATTTCTGCAAGGAAACGAAATGAATACCGATATACAATATATGTTTACACGTATATACGTACATTGATCCTAATAGAACTCATTCAATGTCAGGATGATCTTTCAAACTGACACTACATTTTTATGTTCATCATATTTATTTGAACAACTCTCTGGCAAATATTATAGCGCCATCGTCTTTTATTTTGGAGCACCAATCAAAATACATACCAGATGGTTCTAATAATCATGAAGTATACTAGCTGTAACCTGACAAAAATGGCGGCACTTTTACATGCCGGTTCCCAAAGAAAAAGTATTTTAATTATTTATTTATCAAAATATTTAATTTTTTTATATATTTCTCTACTAAGCTATTTAAAACTCTGTGGATTACGCGTATAAACGCAAAACTATCCTTTGGTAATAATATACCTCTAGCGACAACATAATAAAATAATTAATATTATAAATAAAAAAGACATCAAAAAAATGATAAAAGTATATTCCGGTAACGGGAACCGAATCCGAGCCTCCTGGGTACGAACCCTATATTATTATTATTATATTATTATTATCCTAACCACTACAATATATCGGGGGTGTCACTAGTCTCGGAAAAAATGTTTAGAAAGCCAGTGTACCTAAAGAAAATATGTTTAAAAAATTTTAGTGTGCACCCTATATTTTTTATAAGTAAAAATGGTGCGCGTCTTGGCTAAGTCTTGCATGTACTGTATTTTTGACGGGTCATGCATATGCGGTGGTGGCAACATCGCTATCGTTGCCGCCTTCAAGTTTGCTAGCCCGGGGCATTAAT